>VZUI01042677.1:0-57101 GCA_013401135.1 Cettia cetti
CAGCAGCAGGAATTTCCCCATGGAAAGGGGGCTCAGGCCTTGGCAGGGGCTGCCCAGGGAGCTTTGCAGTGCCCATCCCTGCAGGTGTCCCAGGAAGGGCTGGAGGTGGCACTGAGAGCTCTGGGCTGGGGACAGGGTGGGGATGGGGCACAGCTGGGACTCCATGGCCTGGGAGGGCTTCACAGCCTCAGTGACTGTGATTTTATCAAAAGGATGGCTGTGTAATGCTAAGTTCTTTTACGGGGGCAAATATTAACTAAGGATGCCTTGAACTGAAGGCTGTGAGAGTGGCTCTGCAAACATCACAGAAGAGCCAAGAACGGACTGTGCAGTGAAGCTGTTTGTCCACATCAGGATTTAAATGCTGGATTTAGGTGTAGTACAGGCAGTAGGAGTGCACAGGAAACAGCACAGAAAAGGTTCTGTTCATTCTGCTAATTCTTTGTGCATCAGCTGCCCCATACCACTCTGGGGGCTCTGTGCTGCCAGCCAGCACTTTGTTCCTTGTGTGGAAAAGAAACCAGAGTGACCAGCTGGAGGGGGTGGAGGGATGGGGTATTTTGTTTGTTTTCTGAGTGTGTTCTGTACGTGTTTTCTTGTACAGATGGTCTCCTGTACTTTGGATATACTCTTGAAGGAATAAACTGTTGCAGAATATTCTACCCAACCGTGCCTATATCTGAATCCTAAACTTTTGTAGGATTTTAGATTTTTGTAGTCTAATGATGTTTTCCTCCTCCTTAGTTTATTTTTTTCGTTTCTAAATCACATATATATTTTTAATATATGGGAAGAACTTTTAAATACTGCTTTTCCATATGCTGCTCTAAATGTACACATTCCCCATATTGCAGTGTTATTCAGTGGAATTTATCTGTACTTCAGGAAATCTCAGGCAGGACAGATGGAATTCCGAAGCCCTGGAAAGATACACACTTGCTCCCAAATGGTGATGGATATGAGTCAGGATTATGAACATGAGGGAGCTTGGTCTGTGAAAGTGCAGAAGATCCATGAAGTAGTCTTTCTATTTAGATGGTGTCCAGGATATGAAAATATGAGGATCCATGAGGATACCACACATTTTTTAGGTGTGGTATCCATTGGCCATAACTCTGGATTAATAGCCACTGATCTTACAGAGTTTTACAATATGAGAGACATTTTTTTCTCTAATGTTAATGTCTGGATTCAGCACTGAATGAATATGTGTATTTGGATATATGTGTTTTAACTGGGATGTGCAAATTCTTTTTGAATATGTGGCTTCTTTTTTTATAGTTTGTGCTTTCCAAAGCTCAAAATTGCACAGGCTTCAGTGTCAGAAGCATGGGGATGTTATTATTTCTTCAGTGAACACTAGGTCTCAAGGATAAGCTTTTGTATTGGAATTTAATTTATTCTCACCATTAATAAAAGGGATGTTATCAGTAGAAATTCAAATATTTTGTGGTTTGCCCAATGGTTTTCAGGTGTGGATTTGTATTTGTTTTCTGTGCTATCCATTAGTGTTGTAGAGTTTTCATTGGAGCCTTGAAATACTCAGGGGATACAACTATGCACATTTTTTAATATGAACATTTAAAAATAGTCCTGAAATTTTACTTTTAGAAGTTGCAAAACCTGCTTGTGTGCCACAGGCCCTGAAGATTGATTAAGAAACAAAGGATATTTGACAAGTTTATAAAATATAATTATTGCCCTGGGCAAACGAGTAAGTAGTATTTTGATTTGCATGTAGGCACTTTTGCAAGCCTAGTTTAAATGTGAGGTGTTTTAAGGCAAAGTATAAAACCCCTCACAGCAGTGAATACATCCAGCTGGGAACATACAGCCAGAAATAATTCTGGATTTTTGAAAACCCTTGGATCTTGGGGGGGGAAAAAAAATCCCCATAACTAATTTAATCAGCAGATCACATTCTGTTCCCCATGTTTGGGTTAATTTGACAGGTTCATGTGTGATTTTGAGGCTGTGAGAACATTCAAAGAACTCTGCTAAAATTTGAAGTATTAGTAGCTGATTTGAATGAAGAGATGTTCTGGAGGTTGGAGTCCGGGTGATTGTGTTGTGGCGTCCTTCAGTAGGAAGCAGGTGAGTTCAGGTAAAATCTCTGCATGTTCTGTCCTCTAGGTGGTCTTACCATATACCTGAGTATTTCAGCTTCTAAGGGCTTTGCTGGAAAAGTCATCTTTACTCTTAATTTTTCCAATGTGGTTATAAATCTCTGGAATTTGTGAAAATGAGAATAACCTAGTGGAGATGTTTAGCTTAGATTCTCTTATTATTGAATAGATTTTATTGGTGGATGCCAAGTATTTCGTGGTGTGGGGCTTTTTGCACGTGGGGTTTTTTTTCTGCTATTAAGGTGTGATAAGCAGTTTTTAAGGATTTATGTTTGCACAAGGATGAGTCATACTTAGCCTGGGAAAACAGACTGATAAGAAAAGAGCTTGATGTCTTCATGACACTACAGATAACCTTGGAACCTTATGATCTATTCTAATTATACAGATTATTCTAATTCTATCTAACTAAAGGAATGACATTAGCATTTTAGGGTACAAAAAACACTTTCCTACTGCAGTTCTCATGAGTTTTGGGGTAAAAATAAAGCAGTTCCTGTGTTCTGAGTGGGGGTTCAGACCACGCTAGGGCAGCATCGTGCACTAAAGCAGAGAAAAGCAGCAGCAGAAACACTTTTCTCCTTCCTGTGTAGTCAACAATGAAGGAAGTTGTTAGTTATCAGCTATAGACTAGCTTCTCATTTTTCAAAGCTTACACTAGCTGGTAACTTTGATTATAGAGTATTTGGGGCTTTACATACATTGCCTCATTAGGGAGACAATAAACCAATTTTAATGTGTCTCAGTCTGCTATTTTCAGATGAAACTGTCATCATGGGCCTTTTTTGTTACACTTCACAGCCTGGAATATTTTTTCTTTTAGTTTAGCATGTTTTTGTCTCCCTATATATTGTAGTCTAGATATTAGCATTTGTGGCATTTCACTTAATGACTGTGTACAATATGTCTTTGGGTAAAATACACAGCATATAATGCAAACTAAGCAGATATTCCACCTGAACTATATAAAGGTATCTTAGGAGTGGTATCTGAAAGGGCTCTGAGTTGCTCCATTCTGGAGGCACAGTGGGCCATAAATGGCATAAACGTGGAATAATGAGAATTTATCACACTGGAGTTGAGTTCAGAACCTATTTGGGTGGGCATTAGTGAAATAAATAAGATTATAATATTTTACCTTTAAAATGTAGCTTGGTTTATAGCTCAGACCCAGGGCAGGATCTAGACACTTAGATACTACCTTTTCTACTGGGTCTTGGCTTCTAGGAACCATTTTCAGGAGAAATAAGGAGACAGGAGCCTTGCCCTTAGCAAATATCTGAACAGGCAACTCTCCCTGATACACACTGCTCTCCATGGACCTGTGTGAAGTTCTGTTAGCTGACACTTGGACATTGCACACTGAAAGAACTGCAGTTTAAATTAGATTAATCCTGTCCTTTATATCTGAAGTATTATTTTTGTGTCCAATCTCTAGGTCAGGGAAGCCAGAGCAAACCGTGGTGGTTCCTGCTTGTGATTAATGCCATCCACACAGGATTACAAAGGGCTGATTATTTGCCATACCTGGCAGCTCCAGCTAATTGCTCTGTTAATAGAGCACCCACTAAATGCAGAATGGCCAGGAGTAGGGGAGGAGGAGGGTAATTTTAGCATTGCATTACATGGCTTTTAATGATTGCTGGGAACTCCCTTTTTGCTGCTCCTGGCCTGTCACTGCCATCAGTGGAGTTCACATGCTTTGTTGTTGGACTAGCCACAGGTAGTTTAATTACTGCTGAATTTTAGCTGCTCTTCACAATTAACCTAAAACTCTTCAGAGAATTTGTGTTTTGTGGTTTTTTGTGGGTTTGTTTTTTTTTCTTGAGTGTTTTGTGCTTTTTCCAATTGACAAGTTGTGAAGAGACAAGTATTGGTGAGATTAGGAAAATTGCGTTGCTCAGATACAAATGCACGTGGCATGAAATTCAGGAGCTGGAAACCTCTGAGTGGAGTGGGTGGTGAGATCCTTGCAGCAGCCATTCCCATGGCACTGCTGTGGTGAGCTGCTGCCCTAACCTTTCCTGCCATAATGGGCTTAAAAAGAGAGGGCAGCCACCAAGGGCCCCAGCTGGACACTGCAATAATTTAAATACAAGCTTAAGTTCCTCTGAAGCTGTAATGTATAGTCTGGGTATCCTAAACATTTGAAGGTTTTGCAGCTCTATTTTGATGCCTAATTATGGGCTTAGAAACTAATTTTAGGCACACGAGTCTAAAAATGTGTGTCGTGGTAATTCCAGTAAAATTTCCCAAACTTCCTTGAAATACCTCTTCCAAATAAACTTATAGGCCATGGTTGAGTGAATTACCTACACGTGTTTTTGGGAAAACTTGCATAGTTAAAGGTAATGAACAGTGGGGGATTGTGTGTGATCATCTGCTCAAACACTTTGAACTAGAGTTCAGGCTCTGAAATTTTTGCATTCTTTTTCTTCTGGTGATACTTACGAAGAAAATATAAAACCTGCAGCTAAAATCACAGCAGCTGATGCTAAATTGAGCTCCTTTTATGCATTTACATGTAAGAGCTGATTTTTGTTATTAACAATCAATGATTTACACTGATTTAGACCAGAGATAAGGATCAGGTCAGTCTTATTTGACAGAGGTTACAGTGTTACAAAATTTACAAGAATTAAAGCTGTTGGGGAAAAAAAGAATGGAAATAGGAGGAGAAAATCTACCTTATATTTAAAATATGACAGCTTTTTATCTAATTGAAAAGACATTATTAGTAGCAATTGGAGTTGTTGTGGAAGAAATACGTCTGTGTCATATGTTCATTAAAAGGTTATGGTTAGGTACTAGGCATCTATGAGCAAAAGTATTAGTAAATTTTGAATTTTCTGATGCTTTTGGGTAAAAAAATGTCATTTTCTTTTAGCATCAGTTTAAGGAGTCTGAGTGAATGTGAGCAGTTTATATTAGGAATTATAGCTGGAATAAAGAGTAAATTTTCTAGAGTGGATGCCTGTACAGGAGTTGCAGTGATACTCATTTCTAATATCACTTCTGGTTGCCAAAGGGAAGTAATTTATACTAGTAAGGGCCCTTTGATGCCAGTAAGGTATTCCAGTCCCTACCTGGTAAGGGGATAATGCCAAAAGATTTTGGAAAAAAACCAATTAAGCACCAAACATTTCTAATCTTTCTGCATAAAAATATAAAATATTTAACTTCTGACGCATCAATAGAAATTTGATTCTTTTGTATAGTCCTGGAATATGTATTTCTGCCTTTTAATTTTTTTTTTTATGGAAACTAAACACACCCAAACTTTTGTTACATTAGCCAGTAGGTTCAATTTTGGGTTGCTGTACCACATTTATTCTTCTCTATTTATAATATATATCAATCTCTAAAAAAAGTGGACTGTAAGTCGTGGTGATTTAAGCAAGAGAAGAAACATCAGAATCACTGAACCGAAGAATTGTATTTTCTATTATATTTGCACGGAAAATGGTTTCAGGTTTAAAGGTATACATTAATAGATTGTGTAAATAAGTATGCTGACCTGAAAGAGAACTTCTTCTGTGCAATGAGTTAATCCATTTGGATGAGGTGAAATTTCATTAAATGTAGCATCCCTCATTTGATTGCTTGAATCTTAATTATTATTACTGCTATTTCTATTATTATTCCTTCTCTTCCTCTCCAAAAGCAAATAGGATCAACACAGTTGGGTCCTGGGCGTGCCAATAAATTTCGAGTACAGCAGCAAGGCTGGCACTTCTCCCTTGTACTCTGAATGTGCAAATGTTGCACAAAATGCTGTGTTACTACTTCTGGATTTTTTTTTTTTTTTTTTTAGCGGAGAAAGGCTTCTCTAGTTTCAAATACAGCATTTCCAGCTGTATTGCCGAGCAGAAAAGAGGTGAGCTTGCAGCAATAGCAGACAGATTTTGAGAGCTCTTTGTGCATATACACGATGCAGAAAACCCTTGTTGTGCTGTCATTGTCACTGCCTGTGACACAATTTGCTTCCTAGGTTGTGTTTCTCAGCTCAGAGCTGCTCGAGGCTGCTAAATAGTGTGCACAGCATTGCTGAGAGGCTGAAAGAAGCTTGGAGAGAAAGATGTGCAACTTGTATAACTTGGGACAGAAGTTCCATCATGAAGCATTTATTTAAATATAGCTTGGACTCAGTGGAGGGAAAAGAAATCCATTCAGAATAACTTTGTATAAGCTCAATGGGAAAAATATTTAGCAAAATGGAAACAAGATTGTCAGATGTATCTTTTCTGACTCTAATTCCTGGCAGCACAGACATTAAAAACTCCACAATCAGACAATCCAAACAAAACTTGAACTAAAATTCCCATGGTTGTCTCTGCAACTGCCAGACCCTTTTACTCAGTGAAATTGAGTTTTATATTCCTGAAGTGAGAACCTTCAAGTATTGACAATTTAAATGAAAGATGGATTGACTCTGTGCATGTGTGCAGTTTAAATTGTGAGTTATGTAGAGTACAAAAAGAGCTTTAGATGGTTCTAAGGGCATATGAATTTGCCTTATTTCCCCTCTAGACTAGAATTTGTGGTATTACATCCTGTCCTTGAAAAAAAATTCGCATCAAAGCAGGGAATATGTGGACCACAGCTTTTAAGATTGTGTTATTAACCTGAGAAAACCCGGGTTTGTGGAAGTATTCCCATTCAACTTTTTTTTTTGTTTTGTTTTAATTTATTAATTAATTGCTTTTATTAAGGTAAGTTTCCAAATACACCATTGTTAGAAACTTTCTGCTCTTCTGGTCAAATCTATATAATTTGAGCCAGAATCTGCACAGTAGCAATGGTGACAGTGTAGGCCAGCAGACAAAATGGCAAAACAGAAATCACTTGTACATCCATCAATAACCAGACTTAAAATAGGAATTTGTGAATCTTCAAACTCTTTCAATAGATTAATATCACTGGGATATTAATCTACTAATATTCTCTACCCTACAGGAGGCTTCAGTAGCAGTTAATAATGGTTAATTCTGTGGTTACACCTGTTTCCCCTTGCCACTTTTTAAAAGGGTTTTAAGGAAATTCTTTTTTAAATATGCCTTAAACATGAGCTGTAGTTTATTGCTGCTGTGTGCTACTCTTTTGTAATGCCCTTTCTTAAGGTTACCATGGCAGTGTAATACTAAACAGAGGTTGAGTTTTACATGGTTCCAGGTCTAAGCGGTCAGCTGAAACTAAAAAGACTCTTATTGCAAATTAGAGGATGCCTTTGAGGTGGGCAAAGGGTTCCTAGGAAAAAAGAGGCTGTTTAAATTTTCTTTCAGTTTGTTATCTCAGATTATCTGTGATCATAATCATTGTAGTGATGGAGAAAGTTTGAAAAAGTTGCTGAAAAACAGGTTTCTTTAATGAAACTGTAGTAAAAAGGGCTGGGAATAATGAGGACAATTACCCTATTTCTGAAAGAGGCCAGTGAAAAAATGCCAGAGTCAGTGGGTGAAACATGGAATGGTAAGTGTCACTGACTTGGGCTAGTCCTTTTCCTCCTGGTTTCTTTTCTTTCCATGGGTCCTCAAGTCAGACCTTAACCCTGTATCTCAGCCTGAGCATGCAATGGGTCACCCCGTTTTCACTCTCTTCTTATACAGCTTTTAGGATGCATTTCAGTGAAATGCTTCTCGAGAAAAAAATTACCCAGGGCCAAAGCAAAGAGTGCTTTTGTCAAGTAGTTGCCACATTTGAGCCCTGAAAGTTCATTTTAATACAGATGAAACCATTAATTGGAAATAACCAGCAATATGTTTCACCTCAAAGCAAGACTTTGATGTGTCTTTGCCAGAATGAAGTGTGGGAAATAAATTAGGAAGGAGATGCCTAAATATGGAAAAATAATTAAAAAAAATATTATTCTTTCCCCAGTAAAATAAACTTTTCAAAATCTGAGTCCTTACTTTAAGGAAAATATCTTGTGTGGGCTGGTTTGGTTGGTGTTTCTGTGACACTTAGAGACTGTGTAAAGTATCTTCCCTTCCCCCAGTAATAACAGGGCCCCAAACTAAGCACAGGGACTTTACATAATTCTGTCTCTGACCCAGGTGGATGCAAACTGCAGAAAGATGAGTGGTGTTGGTGCCAAGTCGAGCTGCACTGCTCAGATCAGAGTTAGGAAGGAAGTGAATGCTCCTGTCAGGAATAAGTTTAGATGCTCTAAAGGATTTCCAGGTTGAGGAACCTGAAGAATACAGTCACAAAAGGACAAATTCTGCCATTTCATCTTAGTTCAGATGCAAACTAAAAACTTACTCCTGTCACACCAATCCAGGAGGATTTGCAAATCTGACATGTTAAAGAGATTTTGTCCATTGGGCTAAGTAATATAGGAAATTATTATATCAAAATGTTTATTTCTCTTACAGAGGGACTTTCACATGATTTGCTATTTCATGTGTAGGTTTTAAAGTGCTACTTATGTTCATTTCTTCTAAGGTTCCACCACAAGTCAGAGTGAAGCAAGAGGTCATTTTAATTATTTTATTCACCTTGTTCTTGAAGCAGGATGATTCATGTTTTTCACTTCTGGTCAGCAGGCTACTTGAAGACCTCTTGATTTTGGGAATGGCAGCAGCATTTTAAAGCTGTTGATTAACATAATTTCCTTTTTTTTTAACCAAGTATGTCAAAGTAATTCTATGTTGTGTTTCTATTATCTGTGTTATTTAAGGGTCTGTTCACATAATTATTCTGTGCCTGAGGAGGACCCATTGTGTTAGGCAGATACACACATATGCTAAAATCCCTGGCTGAGGAGTCTGGGGGAAAATGTGGGGTTTTTTATCATTCTGATAGTCAAAGTGGAGCAAATGGATTTGGACCAGTGTATCTCTTACACCTGCTGTGTCATTTTCAGCCTTTTATTCTTATGAGGGGCCCATGAGATGGTGAGCAGCTTCCCTGGGTGGTGTTGTCTGTCCCCTGGTGTTGTCCCCAGCCTGGTGTAGCCAGGTTTCCTCAAGGTGAGGAAATCAGGGCCAGCCTGGCCAAGGTGCTCAGGGAGAGGTAAAAGGGAAATGAAGAATCTCATGAAGTTTGGAGACACTCAAATGTCAGTGGTGCTCCACACAGTGTCTAAAAGTATGAACCTATGTACATGTACCTAGAGAATGTTGCTGTTTATTTAGCATCAACATTTTGAATGAGAATAGTCAAAAGTAATTTTAAATATTTTTTTGAGATGGAAGTCACTGCCTCCACCTAAGGCTTATGGCTATCAGAGGTCACCATCTCCTGAGATTTTTAGGATTTCTTTGTTTTCATGATGGGCAAAGAGGGAAAAGGAAGATCTTGACAAAATGGTTCTTTTTATGGGAGGAATATAAGATTTTTTTTTGAGATTATTTTTTTTTTTTATTATTTTCCCCTCTCAGAACTCTTCCAATATTTATACCTAGTCTCCATTTAAAAAAACAATAATCTTTATTCATGTGAGGAATTTCTGTGAGGAAAATCAGCAGTATCAGTGTTATCTGGCAGGTCTCTACTCTGCAATTCTCCAGCAAGTCCTGTTTTTGAATTGGCAGTATCAGAAGAGATGACGTTATCTTTATGTGGTTTTGAAAAAAGGAAACAAAAAGTGTCATCAGTGTGAAGGTGAACTTTGGTTGTGATGCCTGTAGGAGGAGTTTTCATGCCATTTTATCTTTGTTCTGCAACTCAGATTGTGCAGGAACTGTCTGAAGACAGATCTGCCTGGCGTGAGAGTGTAACAAATGAATATCTCATAATTTTATTTTTTTGTTTGGTTGTTTCTTTTTTTCCCAGCCAAACAGTGAGACTTCCTTCTGTAGTGAAATATATTCTTTTTTCCTGCCGAGATTCATAAATTTTACTAGTTATTCAGAAAGAACCTTGGTAGTGGTAGGAATAAACTTCAGTTTTGTTTGGGTTTTTTTCCCCTTTGTTCTTCATTAGAAATAACATCTTTTAAAGCAAAGTTTTGAGGTTTTTGCACACAACATCCTCTTGCTAAAATGTGTTTTTATTTCAAAGTTATGCAAGCAGATTAAAAATTCTTTGATTTATATATAAAACTTTCTTAGGCAAGAATTGTGGGATGGTGTGGTTCTGTTGGCTTTTGTTCCTAGTTCAGGAAACACTGAGCTGCCTTTCCAGTGGGCTGTGCTCTGTTGGGAAGGGTTGCAGAGCAGTGTCTGTGTGTGTGTGTGTGAAGGGCTCCAGCCCCTTTGCTGCCTCTCTGGTTTGTATTTCCCAGAGCTGGAGGCACAGGGGAGCCTTGCTGTGACTCTGATGTCCTTGTACAACTTTGCTTGTGACAGTGTTGTTACCTTTCCAGTGAAATGGTCTTGTCTCCCCAAAAGTTTGAGTGCTTTTTGATTAGGAGCATGAAATATTGCCATAAATCACTTTGAGATTAAAAAAGGGACCTGCTTTAATTCAGGTCTGATGATAAATAAGTCTTGGGGAAAATTGATGAAGTCACTCCTTCAACTGGATTTTGTCTTTGATTGGATGGACTAGGCAGAATGATAAAGGAAAAAAAAATACTTTATACCTTAAATGTTTATATGTATCAGATCTACTTTTATATCTGTGTTGTTGTATTTGTCTTTCATCTTTTATTCATGTCTCTTATACATGTGGATATAAACGTTTGTTGATTGCCATATCAAAAGGCAGAAGTAACATCACAACAGTCTGGATGATATTCACAGTAAGACTTTATGATACTCAGAAATTTGCAAGAATTATGCTCTTGATATTTCACTGCTTGAGCCTAGATCTGGGATGTGAGATCACAACGACTTGCAGAGCACAAAAGGGGTTGGTTTAGGAAGATGTTAGTTGGAGCCTTTCATGCTTTTCACTCTTGACAGTGATTATAATGAAGATAATGAAGTGGTTGACAATGGAGTTTGGAAGAATGAAATAGGATAAGAAAGGAACTGCACAATAGATGTAGAAATGGTAGCTCCACTGGGTAGAACGTGGGTAACCAAAAGAGTGATTTGGAGAGACAGATGATGTCTCAGAATTCCAAAGTCCTCACATATCTTTCCTTACAGTTCTGTGACAGAACTCTGTTCTCTATCTTTGAACTAAAACTACAGGCTTAAATCTCAGCAGGTCAGCTCTTTAAATCCTTTTAGAGTAGAGAGAAATTATTGCAATGCACCTTCCTGGGTGAGGCAGTGCAGAATTAAGAGCTACAATCATTGAACTTCCTGACTTCTGTGATCTGGAAGCTGTCAGGGTTAACGTTTGGGTTTATTTATGTTGTTTATGGAGGAGGAAGTGTCTTTTCTCTGTTGGGGGTAGGGGATGGCTGAGACAAGGTGAGCAACAGACACACCTTGAGGTTTGTTGGGGTGTTTTTGGGCTGTGAGAATTATCTTACACTTGAACAAATGTCTCAGTAGATCAGCCCTTGATAAGTGTCTGCTAGAACTATCAAAAAAATTTTTTTTGAGAGGAGGAAAAAAACCCTAAAAATGTGGGTGGAGAAAATGACAAACCAAGTTTTTACTTGTAAGAGTGAATGATGCAGAATTTTTTCTCCAATGCAAGAGGTGGTATGTATTTCAAACCATAAATATGTGTTTCCTTTTGTCCTGGAAAAACCTCTAAAGCACAGGCAGGTGAAGTGTCCAGGACCATGATTGTAGCTCCCAGGAATCAGCATTGTGCAAGTTCAGCGGCACTTCCAAGGCTGCAGACAGGCCAGGGCATATTTTGAAGATTTTGACGTTGTGTAGGTGCTGTGGAGGCTGAAGTTGGACTGGAAAACCTCTAAGAGTGCTCACAAGGGGGACAGGAAAAGGAACACAGCCTCACTTTCAGATTCCAGATTCTTTACAAAATGTGTGAGGATTACAACATCTTATTTTATGTTTATACTGAGAGTTTGAGTCTGTGGACAGGGAGTCAGAAACCCAGATCCTCAGTAGATTGATTTTTTTTACAGCATAGTCTTTTGAGAATAGAGTAAATGTTTTTGATACCTCCCCACCCTACAGTACCCCTTTGGTGTGCTTTGAGCTTTAGGGAACTAGAATTTAGTTGTTTCTGCTTCCAGTATAAAGGTTTTGTCCAGCTTGGTACTCTTCAGAGATTTTTAAATCTGATTTGATTTTGAGAGGAACTAAAGTTGTGATTGGCATTTACGGAAATCAAGCAGCTTGTATTTAGCCATTTAATTTTTATATCCCAAGTTCTTGGGTTTCTAATTCTAAAGTAGAGCTAAAAAACATTGCATGGTTTCTCTCTTCTTCCCTTTTCATAGGTACGTGTGTCTATTATTTTAATCCTGAAATGGTTAAGTTGCAAATAATTCTGTCCAATTAATTGTGGAATACTTCAGTATTTGGGGATTTTTGTAGTAACTTATGTTGCTTCCTATATTGGTGGTCAGAGTTTTATTGAGTTGCCTGGTGAGTTGCCTGTTAAAGTTACCCACTTTGCAAAGTCCTACAGAACAGACACTCACTAAGTTATAAATGAAAATCTCTCAGGGACACAAGCAAGAGAGTGACAGCTTGTGACAGGGCAGTGGTGTTGAGAGAGAGCTCGGGGCTGGTGCACAGCTGGGAAGCACAGTCATGCCTCAGAACTGCACAGCAGTAATGCTGCCCCAGAAATCACCCCTTGCTTGATTCCTCCCCAGTCAGGGATTTGGATTAAAGTCCTGTTGCTGATCACATGATGTAGCCCTAGCTAAAGCTGCAAAAATTGAGAATAACTGGACAAGGAACCCTCTTGTTCTGTGATGGAGAGCTTTGTGTTCTCTTTAACCTGGTCTTTTACTAACAAGGAATTCTTTTATTGCCCATAAAATGCATGACTTCTGCTGAATCCAGAGGACAGGTACTTCATTGCTCTGCACACAAATGAGGGGAGTGAGGGTGACACTGGGCAGAGAGTGCCATGGGTTTATTTGCAAATGGAAATAAACCCTGGGCACAGTGTGCTCCTCTGGGGGAATGGAAAGCTGCAGTGGAGATTCTGGGTTCTGGAGGCTGCTGATGAATTTGCCATGACACACGTCTTTCTCAAGGCCTTTGGAGTCAATTGTAGGTATGTGGGCAATTCTCCTGCACCCACTGCTGTCCCAAAGGCCAGCACTGTCTTGCCAGTCAGCCTGGTTGTGTTAGGGCTCACTTCTCTATGGTTCTGCTATAGCTCCTCTTTACTGAGCCCAATAAAACCAACAAGCTCCCTGCAGGTCATTTCATCCCTTGTTATTGCCACTGCTACCAGCTGGAAAACTTTTTCCAAGTACAATTTTGAAACCAGTAATTAAGGTACACAGAGCTGGCTCCTCACTGAATGAGAAACAGACACTGATTTTTTTTTTTTCTCCCCCTTCCCTACAATCCACATCCCCAGGTAATGGTCTAAATACCTGAAATGTGTTCATATGAGCAAAAAGCTGTCACTGTAAGTTCCTGGCAGAACAAATGTTGTATAATGCTTCTTAATGGATTAATTCTTTCCTTTGGAATCTATGCTACATAAGGAAATATCCCATCTTTTTAAACTGATTTTAAGTAACAGAATTAACCTTAAATGTGGAAA
Source organism: Cettia cetti (assembly GCA_013401135.1). Taxonomy (NCBI): domain Eukaryota; kingdom Metazoa; phylum Chordata; class Aves; order Passeriformes; family Sylviidae; genus Cettia; species Cettia cetti. The sequence continues at coordinate 13,674 of VZUI01042677.1, forward strand.
TATAGATACAGTTTTACAAGACCTATGAGTACTCTGGAAAAAATTCTCATGTATATTTTGCTAGTTTTAAGAAATCTTTCTGGTTAGAATTTAGATCAGTGGTATTTTCAATCTTTTTTTTATTTAAATAAACTTTGATGCATATTTAAAAAGTCAAAGACATTTTCAAAATTATATTGTCTCCAAAATACAGAACAGAAGCATAGAGGAATTGTTTTCTTTCACTTGGGGTAACAGAGTCTCACTGAGTTTATAGAAGGAAAGATTGGCCTGTTTGGTCAAATACGCTTTTTGATAATCCATCAGATATGAAAGGGAGTTCTGTGATGTTCTCCAAAAGCTTGCAAAATGAGGCTTTATCAAATGGCAAAGTGAATTTCAAAAGCAATAGTCTGCTTTCAGTGGCAACCTGCATTAGTTAGGCTGTGAACTGACTTTAAATTCCTGGTGGCACAGAAGGAGGTGAATCCAGCTTCCAGCACAAATTCTGTAGCAAATTTAAGGTACAGACTATTCTGCAGGAATGAATCACTAACCCCAGCATGTAGAAACATGGCTTCTGGCATAGGTCAGATCCTGATCATTTGAAACACGAAAAACTTGGCTGTGCAGAGCAAATCCTGTCTGGCTGTAAAGGAGCAGGTATGGCATGGGATCAGCAAAATTAAGGATGTGAGGGGTGGACAATTTCGTGGCACAGCACCCACACAATGGCTCAGTCATCACAGCTGGAAGTAACAAACACGTGTGAGAGGAACAAGGCTGGCATCAGAAAGGGCTTTGGTGATTAAGGAGCAAATACTGGGGATTAATTATAACGCAGAAAAGTTCCTGTTCTCATTAAAACCAGTGGAAGCTGACAGGTTAAGCTCACAGTCCCTTGGGAGGATATTGGGTTTAGTGCTGCCATTCAAACTCCCCTCTTGGACCCAGAACATGTCCAGTGTAAGCCCCACGAAGAGCAGAGCCATGTCACGCCACCAGGATGGCTCAGGGGTGGCATAGGGAAGTCATCTGCTGGTCCAGGAATGAATTTCTGTTTTCTGAGCTGATCCCCTCTGCTGGTGTTGGTGTGTGGTGCAGAGGGCTGCTCTGCAGGAGAGCAGGGCTGAGTGCTCCAGGGCAATCTGTAACCACTTGTGGAGTTTTCACTCCAAGGGTGCAGTCACAAGTTTGGTGGTGGCTGCTCTCAGTTCAGGAGAGGGTGTTGGAATATTGGTACAAACTTTGGTTGTGGTGCAGTTCAATTTTCAAGATGGCAAAGCAATTCAGAGCCTGCCTAAACTCTCTGCATGCTCTTTACCGGCTCTGGAGGAAAAGTTTTTTGAGGTGAGGACTGACCCATTAGAGTGTACATTCAAAGTAGCCAATAAGCAATCCTTTATTATTTATAGCACCATCATTCATAAATGTATTTAAGAAAAGGCATGATCTATTCTCTACATGCTCCTTAAAGGGATTCCATTTTAGCTTCAATGCTAATTTTTACCTTTTCCAGAGGAATTTATTGACACAATGCCTAGCACAAGCCCTAGATTTTGCATCATCCTTTTGTCTGCAAGCATATTCACCAGCCGCTTAATTTGTCATAGCCCTGGAGGTATCAAAACTAATGAGCTTTGTTTGAATAGACTTTTTCCAGTTCATCTAGCACACTTTGGGGTAATCATTCAGTTTCTGTTTGCTTCTGATGTGAAGCATTGTGGGAAATATAAGAAAATAATGGTTAAAAAAAAGCGGTATAAATTGTTAACAGCCACATTCTCTGAAAAGCCCTGAAGATGTTATATTTTTAATTTCTCTATTTATTGAAGTATTGTGAGTACCTTAAGTACAATCATTACAAGATAATATCAAAGGAGAATCTGGTAAAATGCTATTTTTCAATTAGCTCTGAGCTTAATACTTTGCTTTTTTTAAGTATTTCACAGCTAACAAATCTTTAAACAATCTAACCTTTCAGGATTTGGAAGTGGACAAGATAATAACTATGAATGCATAATACTGCAGCAGTGCTAAGGGTTTAAAAATCTATTACTGGGATTACATACAGGAATATCTTTTATTGGTCAGACAATTGCAGTTTCATTTTTATAAAGCATTTCCCTATACCCAGTATTATACCACAGAGATACACAAAAATGGAATGCAGAGGTGTGCACTGCATAAGTAATTTCTGAAAGTGTCAGATACTCTGTACAACATATGCTTTTGATCTCAAATTCCTGGCAAGATTTGTCCTTCTTGCTGATCAGGACAATGTTTGCCTTATATGCTTTAGAATGATATATCTTTAACTTGTAGCAAGTTTCAAATTATTGAATAAGAGATTTCAAATTATTTTTCAAGTTAGGGCAATGAGGAATGATTCCCTAGAACTTTTGATTAATTTCTTCTGAAAGATAAAAAAAAAAAAGACCCTGGTAGGCCAAGCTCTAAATTAAGCAGCTCAGTGAGTCATTATTTTCAACAGGATATAATAAGCAACTGAAACTTAACTGTGTGCTAAGTGCATCAGTAAAGCATAGCACTTCTAAATAGTCCATTACAGTCCAAGAAGGGCTGTTTCATATGAACAATCCCAGCACCTTTTAGGATATTTTCACATTTCTCATTAAAAGATGATTTGATGAAAAGCTTTTTCTGCGCAAAGCAGAGTGAGGGAGAGGGAAGACAGGAGAAAGAGAAGGAATGGCAGGAGTTATTTGTGTTTTAAATCAATTTCCTTTGGAGCTTTTTTTGGTAGTGCATTGTCATATTAAAGATTGGAAAATCCCCTAGGAGGAGAGACCACAAAGTTAGAAACTCAGCCTACCAAAATTGAAGTAGGAGCTGTGGCAAGTGTTGTACCCTTCTTTATTAACAGATTATTTTATATCAGTGCAGTGCACTATGGAGATGCCTATGCTGCTGTTGAGTAAGTCACCCTGAGCATCAGAAACTATTTTAGGTTCCTCACCAACTCATGTTCCTGAGGTTATTTTGCATTCCTTAGGTCCCCTAAGGCAGCTGCAGGGTTGCTGTAGCTGTTTTGGATCTCCTGGCCTTGAGCCCTCGCAGGCTGCCCTGTGCTGTGCAGACGTGCACTTAGTGACACAAATCAGTTTGCAACGCAGGGCTTCTGCTGGTTCCATGTGTGATATTGAGCTCTTAGGGGGCATTGACAAGCAGTGTTTGTCTTCTCAGAGATAGAGCTATAACTTCTGCTCGTTGCCTTCTCTGTCCTATTGAGGCTTTCATCACTGGTGAATTGGATTGCTGCTGTGAAATCTCCCCTCCTGGAGGTCACTGGGGAGGCAGTTCAGCATACAGAATGTGAAACATCCTGTGAGGATGGCTAAGTCAGGTTCAACAAGTGCAGAATTTCACATAGGTAAGAAGAAAAGCCGTTGCCTTGTACATTACATTATGGCTATGCAGCACTTCCATCCCCTTATCCTGGGGCAAGGCACCATCCCTTCTCCTCCCTTCCTGTTGCTGAAATGTTCAGGCCCAAGATGGGATTTTACGTCACTCTCTGCTTACTGCAGCTTATTTGAACCTTTTGTTTTGAAGAGTGACCTGCTCACAAATCTCAGTCGTAGAAACAAGAGCTTAGAGGAGCTGCATTCAAAGGGGACAAAAATGTGTCTAAAACTTCTTGAAATGTTTGTTCTGAGAAATGTGAGCTGCTAGACCAAACTAACAAAAAAACCCCCAAAAACCAAACAGAAAAAATGGTTTTGAGGCAAGCTCTGTGTTCTGTACTATCTGTTTTCAGGATTATGATTTTTTTCCTGCTCTTTTTCCCCACAAACTCTGCTCTTCATTATTTTTTCCCTTCTTATTTTTCTTATATCCAATTCTTTTCATTTACTTATTAATTTAGTATCTCTACTGTGTCTGGTATATTCTCAATGATAAATTCATTCAGGTAATCCATGTGGTTTTTCATATTCCAAACTATTTATGTAATTTCTTGGGATTAAACTGCTGATTTATAGGTTGGGTTATAAAGTGGAACTCCAAGTACAGGGTTATGAAACATGACTTGAAAATACATCCATGTTATAAATAATAAAATAGTAGTTTTATGAGAAAGGGTGCTAAAATATTAAATGAGGCTGTCTATTCTCTATCATGACATGTATTTAATGCACTTTTTATTGTCTCCACCACTTTAAAAAAATAGCTTACTTGAAATTTTTAATTACAGCACAAAACTAGTTTTTTTGTTGTAATTGTAAATTTGGACTCTTTCTTCAGTTCCCAGTGTTCTATAAACCCTTGCCCATTGGTTAAAGTTTATGCAAAAATTTTTGGGACCCCTTGAGGTACTGTTGAAGCTTTCAGACAGATTTCTGTTACTTCCCCAGAAGTTTGGCATAGAAAGAATGTTAAAGGTTATGTGTTTTATAGTTTGGTTGATTTGTAGAATGTTATTTGGCTTCAGAGCTAGACATATACTTTAGTATATTGTAAAAACCTGTGTATTTCTTCCTAAAGCACATGGCTGAGATAAGAGCAAGACTCATTCCAAGCAGAGGGACTTGTCTCCACTGTGACCCAGGGGATTTAGGGGACACTGGCTGTAGCTGCTCTGATTGTGGAGTGCTCTGGGGGAGAGGCTGGCATACATGGAGCCAACACAGCTACAGGGACCAAAAAGCCAAGGGATGGAGTAGAACTTTGTTGGATCTCAATATTTCCAAATAATGGGATGGGTCTGCCATGAGATGTTGCTCGTTTTTATTTCCCACAGAACTTTCATCATCTGAGGGATGCTGGAAAAGCAGTTCTGAGCTTTGCTACACTTAGACAGGAGATGGGATTGAGAATAAAGATTTCTGTGTTCCTTGTAGATAAACAGAACTGCAGCAGAGTAACTCTGTCATGAGAGTGTACTTCTAAAAGAAAGAGCCTGCTGGAACTTTAGCTAAGCACTCCAGGAAGGAAAAAAATAAATCGCATTTGGAGAAGTCTATGCTTCTATTCAGGGAGTGCCAGCAGTCTTGGGCCACACAAAGCATTTGTTCCTCAGGAGGGCATGATGGCTGTGTGCAGTGTTTACCTGTCCTTTCAGGCTCCAGGGAGTCACTGTTTTTGTCAAACGCTTGCTCTACCCTTCCTTCTCCTTTTGTGGGTGATGCTTGTGGCATTTAGTCTTTTGGGGTTTATTATGGTAACTCTTGATTTTTATAGCTGGTGCAGCTATTGTTTTTGATACACTTGTGTGACCCTAAAGATCTGTATTTCTGAGGGGCTTTGCAGTCTGAAGTGGCTCACGTTCCTAAGTGTTGCTGTACTGATGAGTTTGAATAATCTGTTGAGTGCAACAAACAAATTTGGTCAAATTGACTATCTGTCAGCTTATGTTAGAAATTCAGAATATCTGGTTTGGCATATCTGGGACAAAGTTGCTGAAAAATGCTGGTAAATGCACCAAACCTTTTCTGAGTAGAAGCTTGGGTTTCAAGAGCAACAGAAAAAAGTCCCTAAAAGGAACAAATTAAAGGCTGCAGTTGACCTTAGGACTTTGCCTTAGCCTTGTATTAGTACCTGGATTAATTGTTTTGCAATGATAGAATGGGGCAGATGAGATTAAATATTTTTGATGAGGAGTTGTTTAAAGCTCTAGATGGGTCCCCTCTACTTTCAATGGGGTTTTTTTTTCTACAAAATAAATGTTTGTATCAGCACCCTAGAATGTTTGTCATCTGTTACTGCATGGTTATGCCTCAATCGTGCTTTAATTTTTTTGTTCAATGAATAAATTTTCACAGCTCTAAGCAGAAAATTGCTTTACCTTTAAAATATGTAAGGTCTTGCAGACTTTTAAGGTTTTCTAATTAGTACAGTAAATTAATTCCAATTTTTAAAAATAAGAAATGTATATATTTTTTATTATGCCAGTGAAATCAGTGGGGGTAGTGAGAGGTGATCCAGGTATGGGCTGTTTCCTGCTTTGTGTGTTTTAATGATGCAGAGGTGGAGCTCTAGGGGCTGGAGGTTGGATTGTTGCAAATTTGGACCTACAGTGGTATAATACTTGCTAGAGCAGTTTTTACCTCACCTAAAGATGTAAAGCAGCATTGGATCATCCTTCAGATCAGCCTGGAAAACTGTGGGCACATGGAATGTATTCATTGGAGAGAAGCAGCCAAAAAATGGCTGAAGGGAAATATTTATTTGTTTATTTGAAACGAACCCTGTGAGATATGAATGTTAGTTTGATGTGGCAGTGGACTTAAATCCTATAAAAAAGACACAGTTTATAGCAACATTGTTTAGCTGACAAAAGTGTATTGAGTACAGTGGACACTGACTCACATTGGCAGGAATCAGCTTTAGGGAATTCTGCTTCACCAAACAGATCTCTTCACTCCTGATGTTTGACAGCACAGCCATTCAGAAGAATCAAAGATGAGAAATATGAACAGGAAGGGATACTTTGGAGTATCTACCTTCATCTGGAAATGAAATCAGATATTAATTCTTAGAGAAACAGAAAATTCAAAACCTCTGGAAGGAAAAAATAAAAATGTAATTTTTATGAAGACTTGTGCATAAACTTTGAAGGTCTTCCTTAATTTTAACTTCTAAAGGTGAATATGAAATTCGTTGCAAGAAAATTATGTATCGTTGTGGAACTCATATAAGGTGCACTCAACAGCTAAATGGATTTTTTAATCTGTACTCTTACAGAAGATTTATATAAATTACCTTATCAAAACACGGTAATAGAGGGAAAGAGTACCAAAAAGTAATAGCAGAATTGTCAGAAGACATGAGGAAGCTTGAACAGGACGTCAGATGTATTCTGAGTTTTGATTATTCTACATGTGTTTTTAAAAACTTAAGGCATGCATGGCTCCATGTACTGTGTAATTTCTGGTGCTAGATGGAATACTCGAGGAAGGAATCCACTGGTCTGTATTTGATGCCAGTGTAATAAAAGCAGTTTAGAGTTCCTGAAAGTTTTTCAGCCTCTGTTTTTCTTTTATAACTTGAGGCATTTGTTCTCATACCTTATTTATTCAGAAAAAGTGAGCTTCCTTACAGTAATTTGTGAGAATGAGTGGGGAAGGTTTCTGATAAAACACAAGTGTGACATAGTTGGGTTGCAGCAGGTTGTGGGCAGTTTTCTCTTCTGCTACAAGAACTGGCTGCATGTTCTGTGCCATGTTGACTTTGGGTTTCACATCAGGTTGACAGAGTTTTGTCATCTTCTCTTAAATTTGCCATTTCAGCAGTGGTTTCTAGCACTGTTTGTTTTCTAGTGGGAAATGACAATGCTCCCCCTATGCAGCTTGGCAGAGGACATTGGCAAGAGCACCAAAATAAAGTTTCCCTGCATCTTTCAGTGGAACTATTGATTGCCCTTCTACTGCTGGTGGTGCTTCATTAAACAGTGACAGAGAGATTTCCCTGACTGGTTTCACACTTGGGGCCTGCTGAGGACACCGAGCCTCAGAAGTGCCATCATTCTCCTTTCTGTCCCTTTTTCTGGTGATCTGGCTGGGATGGCTCTTTAGTGAAGAGCTGCTGAAGGTGCCTTCTTTTGCCTCTTTGTGCCAGAGGAGCAGCACTGATTTGAAGAGGGGAATATCGGTGTTTGAATAAAATTTCCTCGCATCTTTATAGATTTATCTATGCAGGAGCCAGGGTTAGAATTGCCACCTGTGGGAACTGGTTACCTCTGGAATTTGATATGGGTGTGTCCGCTTCAACAGCTGACTTTTCCTCCCAGTTCATTGGGAATCCTCCATGGATTTTCTTTCTAAGTATGGATACTGGACATGTTTTCCACCGAAAAACTAATGGAGCAGCTTCCCTCCACGCTGGAAGGTAACTGAATTCCAGCAGTGCTGGTGTTCATGGACAATCCATCTAGGGCCAAATCCTGTTTATGGTTCGGGTCAGATCATGTTTGTTGTGCTACAGGAGCTGTTTGGTACTGTTTTGTTCAGACTCATTTGGAAGGAAAGAGAATGTATGCATCCTTGTTGGAACTGGTAGGTAAAAACAAGTAGCTTTTTTTTGTTGGTTGGTTGTGTGTTTTTGTTTTTCTTTTATATGTTTGAATTTAATCTGTAAGGATGTGAAGTCTTGTTTCTATTGAATTATGTTAAACTACACTGAAATGTATATACTTTTTGACTATTGATATTCAAATTAAGTCAAAAGAAAAAATGGCTTTTGGCTATATATATACATGTAAAATAGGGCCAGTTTTTTTGGGAAGCTTGAATAGAAAATTAAAATGTGTGTTTGAAATTCTCTCAATCTCATTAGACAGTTCTAGATGCAGATGAAAAGTGAATGGAAGTGTAATATTTTAGAGACCTTGGCAGTTTTGTGTTGGTTGTTAGCCTGCTGGAATGCCAGTGTCCAGATGTTGTCATGCTGGAATTTTATTTCAGTCGAAGCATGGCTAAGGGACTTCACCCAGGCAGGTGCTGCTCATGTTCTGTAATGTTTGCTTGGGGTAAGCTACTCTCTGACCTAGGAGGGTGACATTAGGTTGTCAATAGGGATATGAACCTCCATCAATGACACTGGAGCTTGGGAATTACAGGAATGGAAGTTCTTGCTGAGACGCCCAGTGCTCAGGTGCTGCAGAGCTGCAGGGGTGGCGCTCTCCTGGATGCTTGGCTACAGCACGAGGCGTTATCAGTGTCTTCCAAATTATATTTAAATATGTGCATACTCTTGATCCACATGGGGTTTTGTTTGTTTATTTTTTACCCCAGTTTATCCCGGGGGAATCAGGATAAGCACTGAATCTTTTCCCCCCACTTTTCTTTGTTATGCTGCCCTGTACATTCTCAGGTATGTTTTCATAGGGGAGTTTAAAATGAGCTTCATGACATATGTATTCTTTACCTAATTCTGAACATGACATAAAAAGGAATCTTTTTCTGCTACAGTAAATATTTTTGTAGTACAGCATGCTTATTTAATGTAAGTAGGTTTCTGAGATACCATGCAAAATGGGACCCGATTTTATTAGAGTAGCCTACAGAACAGAATAAATCCTTTAAGCCAATTGTATAAAAATGCAAATTTAAGTCAAGCAATTAAAAACAGATAGAAATTAGAGATTTGGATTTTGCAGAGCAAGCTTTCCACAGCCACTGCCAGATTACTGTGCAATTTATCTGGATTCTGTCAGCGATAGTCAGACCAGATTTTGATAAAGAGCAGCAAATCTGTCCCTCCGTAGCTCCTGTGACTTGCCGCAAATTTCATTCAAGTTGAAGCGTCTGTACAATCCCTTGAATAATTTGGAGTTAATCATTTGTACTTCACAGCCTCTGATAGGCCTTAGACTTGGGGGGTGGGAACAGATTTGGCTTTTTAATCGCCTTGTATATTGTACAGCGTGAGATAAATGACACAGACTGTCTGAAATCTACATTCTTGCTTCTGATGCAAAACTGTAATTAATTTTGTGCAGTGTTTCAGAATTGATCGTGGTCACTTGAATTTCTAATTTTTCATTCACTTCAAAGACCTTTTTTTAAAAAGAATGTGCTTAGAGTGTGTGAATGCTCTCTGATGCTAGTGTACTAAATGACTATTTTACGCCTCTTTTTCAATAAGGTGAAACAGAGGTCAAGGCGTGTGGCTCGTGTTTATCTCTGTCCCAGCCTGCTCCAGGATGTATTTTCTGACTTATAGGAAATGCAATCAAACTTAGGAAATTACATCTAAATACTTAGGCTGCAGTGTGTTCACTTCTGTGCCTTGTAGAAATCCAAAAGATTTCTGAAAGAAGCCCTTTTCAGTATAAAACAATTAAGCACAATTTAGGCAATAATTACCCTAATTAACTACACTATAATGTTTGTATTCAAGATTATAGAAACATTGTATCTGTTCTCTGCTGCAATAACAACAAGTCTTCCTAATTTCTCTGTATTGATAGTACTTGTATGTGCTTCTTTGTTTGGTATATTTCACTGTAAAAATATTTGTCAGTGAAAGATTGAACAATATGAATGAATTTGATTATGCCATTGTCAAAAACCCCATGCATCACAATTTCTTGTTTTTAATCACTACTGTAAACCTCACAGCCTGAGGGCATGGTTTTAATTTGGGTGCCTTACTAATGAAAAGAAAAAAATAATTGTTTTGCCTGGATTTAATAATAAGCAATAAAATCAGCCAACCAGATTTTACCTCTGCATTCAATCTCTTTTTTATTATAAAACATTTTTGTCCTTTTTTTTAGATTACAGGCGTAGATACTGAACATTTTACTAATAAATATTTCAGTTTGCTTATGAAGGCTAATGCTGTCATCTGAATATGGAATTATATTTCTTTCATGCTTCATTATCATTTCATGGTAGTAATGACAGTGAGGCGATGGAATATTTACAGGCTTTTCAGAAGACATTTATCCAATACATTTCCCTGAAGGGCACCTAGGCTTAAAGATACATTATCCTTTTATAAAACACTGCCCAGAATCCCAATTTCTGAATCAACCAATCAGAACTTGTTTTGCAGCAGTTACTGCTAAAACCCTCAAGCCAGTCTCATATTAATCCTGTGAATCTGGTGGTGGGGGGTGTGAGTGGAGGGCTGGGGAGAGGGGGGAGAGGGAGCACTCACTCCTTTATCATCAGGCTTGGTACTTTAAGTGAAATATGTTATTTCTTCTGTACTGATACAGTTTTTCAAACCTGTACTTGGAACACTTTGAGACTGGGTAGACTGCAGCAGTCAAGGCTGGTTGCTCAAATTTGGGTGATTTTTATTTGTTAGGCTTAATTTGCATTAGTTGATGATGTCTTTGTTGGACTGTTGCATGAGTAGATTCTTTGGTTCTCTGTTCTGGTACATAAATACATCCTGTGAATCCATCTCAGGTTAAAAGTACTCAGGCAATCATTCCATCTGTTGCTCAGTAGTTTGGGCTTTCTCTCAGCATGTCCTTGTGCTTTGTGGAAGAAGCAGCACTTATTTGTGCCTAGGCAAGGGTTCTTATTTTTAAATAGGGGAAGAAAGCAGAAGTTTTACACTGCTCTGTCAGCAGTGTGTGAGTGATTAGTTCTTGGAAGAGGTAATGGAATCAGGGTTTTGCTTCTGCTGCTGCCCCTCTATACTTGTGTCTATGCTGCATTTGGCAGAGCAGTCCAGAGATTTCTTTTGAGATTCCAGAAGAACTCTAGCTGAGGTACTGCAGAGCTCTGTAGGAGCTGATGGACTCTGTGCCCTTTGTTAAAGCTAACCTGAGGATCTCTGCTGTATGGCAATAAGTGATTTAGACATAACATGCACTGCACTGAAATTAATACAGTGGAAAGATCCCTATACTGGCAGTCCCTGGTGCTCAACGTACTCCAAGGCAGCCAAAGGTGAATTTTTTTAGTGGAAGCTGTAGAACAAATCTTTATTAGGAAAAAAACCTGTGTAATAACAATGAAGAATTCTCTCATCTGAGAGATGCACATCCTGAGCTGCATGCAGCTTACATTATCCTCCTCAAAGTGATGATTTTAAATTTCTCTGTCCAGGAGTTCTTACAGCTTCAAAAATCCTGAGGTATTTTGAAGTGTATGCAGTATTTGCCACTAAACCAATTGGCATGTACCATCTGTTACCACATGCACGTATCCAAGATACTGCATTTTATCCCCAGAAGGGCTGTAGAAAATGCATGTCTGCCAAAAAAGTTGAGTGGCTGTGGTGAAGGAGTCTGCAGTTATGTTTATGCTCTTTGGCAGCCAATCTCAGTGCCTCTGGTAGTCCTGGGAGCAGGCACTTCTTCTCCTTTTCTGTCTTTCCTAAAATGTGAGTTTTTAAATTCACATGGGCAAGTCACTTTGGGGTGTATTTTTAGTGGGCTTGAGACTTGGTTCTTTTACTGACAACTTGATCTTAATTTTTGCATACAAATTTCTGAGCAAGAGCAACATGAAATAAATACCTGTGTGTTTTCTGCTCTAACTGCTTGTTTTGTGCCTGAGAACAGATAATTAGAGATAAATGTGCTCAGATGTGCACCTGCATATCAATTTGGCTGCAGAAATAATTTCTGTTGTTCAGTTCTCAGTGTCTATCAATGTAACATCCATTACACAAAGAGGACTTACCAGGTCTCATGCCCCAGTTGTTGTTTAAATAAAAACAAAATTCTATATACATGAAGTGAAGCTCCTAAGGTAAGACTCACACACTCCCTCTGACTGGATTAAAAAATATGCATATAATAAGCTGACCATTGATTTGCAAATTAATAAGTGATTCTTGTGCTAAAGTCAACATAGTTTAGAATATTCTTTTGCTTCTGCAGTCACTGAGCATTTTTTTTTTTTCTCTCTATCAATATGGGACCAGTCATGCCCAACACTGTTCTGGTAAAATGAGAAGTCCCTGAGTCCCTTTTGTTGGCACTGAGCACTTCCACTTATTTTCACAACATTAGGAAAGAAGATGCCTGACGTATTGGAGCAGAAATCAGTCTTGGTGGCTGTTAATCTCAGTGAAACCACAAAGCTGTTCTACAGTACAATTAAATTCCCAGTTAACAACCTTGTGTATATCTTCACTAATGCTGTTGTTTCCTCTGTAATCTCCACTGAAATGCTTTAATGATTTCTAATGACTTCTAGATCTAAAGCAAGATTTATCTTGTAGGCTGTGCATACTTGTTGATGCTCTGTCTGAAGCTGTAGATGCAAACCTAACGGTGAGTCACCATTGTGCACAGGCTGCTTGTGTTGGTTTTGAGAATTTCAGTACTGCTGACACCCCAGTGATAGTAAAGTTGGTGTTTTGCATACCTGCCTTTGTCTGGAATGCCTGTGGCTGTAGTGATCTGAGCTGTTCACCTCTTGCTGCTGGGTAACAGGTCTAGAGAATGGTGGCTGTGCTGTTGTATATCAGCATTGGCAATAAACTGCTGGAGGTGTTCAGAGCAGAATGTGCCAACCTGATTGTGGAATATGGATTCATAATGCTCATCATGGCCTGAGAGAACTATGTAGCTCAATAGGAGTGGCAAATGAAAGGAGCTGGGCTGATCTTGAAAACCCAACTTCTTCTTAAAAGCCCCTGCCCTTCTCACAAACCCCAAAACTGAAATTATTTGGTTTAAATCTCAGTGCTCGGATTCAGGGTTTTGGGAAGTGCAGGAAAAAGATTTCTGTGTACAATCATCCTAATAAATAGCCTCATATTTTATCCCTGTTGGTTCCTCTCCCCTCAATGTGCAGAAATGTCTGTCCTTGAAGATTAGATTAGATACTCTGGCTGCAAGCAGATCCTGAGCTGCCACAGTGGGAAGGACAGGTCTGCATGACAATTGCTCAATATATGAGATACATATAAGGGTTCACTTAGTGTCAATATTTCTGAGAATTAATATTTGGAAGCATCAGCATGAGCTATCTGTAAGATCTTTCAGAAAAAGCCTTTCCTGCTTATGATTTACTTTGAAGAATAACACTCTCCTTCCTGAACTTGTTTCAGTAGGTTGGCTTTAAGAGCATCAGAGGAATGAGACCTCTCTAAAGTCAATGCTAAACTGAAGATATATTTGATTACAAAGGAGATTGTGCATAACAGTAATTTGTATCTCTAAATAACCTCTCATGCAGTAGATTTACAGTTGGGATGTGTGAGGGGGTGTGCCTCATGCTGCAGGATCATAAAGCTTGTAGACAAAATGCAAGATATTACTGGAGCATGCCTTTCACCCCTGTGAGTGCCAGGTAGTTCATCTTATAGTAGAGCACTTTTTAAATTAATTTTTATTTGCCTTTTTTTTTTTTAATAAAAAGAGCCCCCTCCAAATTCACAACCAAATTAGCCAGTGAAAACATCCAGAGGAAATACATTTAAAGGAAAAGTTCTGCTTAAAACCGAATTTTGCAATTGCAACTTAGTTCTACTTGAAAAAGGTAAAGATAATAACAAAATCCAAAAATCCAACCTACTTTCAGGTGTAGGTAAAAATGTTGCATTGCCATTATCACAAAATTGTTCAAACACATTGATTATTTGGTCAAATCATTAGAGAACCATGTAAAGAGATGAAAAAAATAGTAACTGTTACGGTGTTTTCAGCAGAAATATCTGTTGTGGGCTGTGAAAGATATCACTCCATGCCTGAACAGGTAAATGAGACATGAATGCTGTGGAATGAATGTCATTGTTGTTTTGGTGTCACTGCCCTGCCACAGCCTATGTCCAGTTCTGGGATTGTTGCAACTTCCTCCCTCCCTCCCTCTGGATGAGCCCATTAGCAGGCATTGACTGCCCACTGTAATCTTGATTTCCTTTCTAGTTGCTGATAATAAGAAAAATGTTATAATTACACTAGACAGGTTTCTGAAATTGTGATTATCTAAGTAATAATCTCACAGCACAGGCTTTCTTTGTTTTTAAGAGCCAAAGACTACTTTTCACCTTGTGATTAACCAGGAAAAGGGGGTAACATCAAGCAAATGCACATCCTGTCCCCATCCCTTAAGCCTCCTGCTAAATCCTAAGCAGCTGTGTATGACTGTTATTACTCAAGAGATTTTGAACTCATAACATTTGAGATGAAAAAAAGAACTCAAAGCTGCTCACCAATCTAGAATGAAGCATTTCCACTCTGCAAGAGTTGCCCCGATAGAGGATAAATCTGTAAATCATTAAGCACGTTGTGTCCCCCCAAGTGTGCACCACTGTGCAGTGGTTTAGGGCAAACACAACCCCTTGTACACTCCTTGTGGCTGGGATCTGATACAGCACTTGCTTTAAAATCCACTTTGACCAGTGAACATTAACCAAAGTGTCGACAAAAGGTCATTTGGCCTCAGGGAGGAAATGGAAAATTTTATGTACAGAACACATTGCAGGGAGTACAGGGTCATTATAACGATGAGAATAGCTGTTGTGTTTTTTTTTTTGTTTTTTTTTTTTTTTTTTTTTTTTTTTTTTTTTTTTTTTTTTTTTTTTTTTTTCCCTGCTTGGCTTGGCTACTATATGACTTTGAACTTGGTATGGAAGCATAGGCTGCTGCAGCAAGAGCTCCTCCCTCCAGTGATCACATGAGCCCCTGTGGATTCCTGACAGGGCCAGTAAAGAGCCTTGTCCCACAGCAGATATCATATTTTGACATAGGACTTCAATTGCAAAAATGTTGATGACCAGTGCAAATGTATCGATTTGTGTTTTTTTTTCTCCCCCCTCAATAGACCAAAGTGTTGTTTGTAGTTAGAAGAGGAGAAGAAAGCTAGTGAAACAGAGTTGAATCTACTTCTTAGAAGCCTGGGTTATCAAACTCATTAATCTACATGTCAAGAGGCTAGGAATGAATAATTGTGTGTAGAATTTATCTGCCAACATGATAGCTACTTTTCAGCTCTCTCTTCAGAGCTCTTTCATTGTGCTTGGCTTTATTATATGCTTTGTCTTTTCTATTTCTAGTCTGTTGGGGAGGTATAGAAATATGTACCTCAGCACTACAGAGGACAGTTGCTTTGAAACATGGCACTGGTTAGTTTTTTTGCATGCACGTTTTTTCTTACTTAGGTGTTTAAGCATCAGGGTAGCTTGCAAGATTTACTTTGTTCACGTATTAATTCTTAGCATTATGAATGTTATTCCACAAAAAGAGGAAAAAAAATCACTTTAAAGGTAACACCTTGTGCTTTTTAAATTTTTTCTTTTACAGCTTTGTCAATATTGGCTGCTCTATTAGAATAGTGTTCTTGTTAGTAAAGCTGTAAGTGATGAGGATTCAGGGCATTTTATAACGATGGTGTTTCAGGAATCTCAGTACTGAGGAGGTGTTCTCTCTTATTTGCTGTGTGGGTTTTCATTGCCATAAAGGACAAAATCCAGAACCAAAGCTGGTGTGGAAAGGCTGGTGGAAAGCAGCTTTGGTAGGGATGTGATGCCAATTTGAATTCATAGTATACCTTACTTTCTGAAAGAATGTTGTCCCAGTTCTGATCTTGAGTTTATTTTATGCAAGTTTGGCAGTACAATAAACTACTTTATCCAGGCATTCCTATTTTATTTATACCAAATGTGCATACCTTGGTCTCACTTACTGTGACTGTTTTCAAGACAAAATGTTCATGTAATTCTGTTGCCAAAATTTAATTGCAAATCTGTAATACCTGGGAGCTGCTAAGCTTGATTCTTGGAAAATTCTTGGGGGTGTATGGTGTGTGGTTTTTTTTTTGTTTGGGTGGTTTTTTTTTGTTGGTTTTTTTTTTTTTTTCCCCTTCTTTACTAGGGCAAATGATATATCAGAATTTAGTCAGCAATCAAAACCATTAGGCCAGACTTGTCTGTATCTGCTGATACCCAGAAATTCACAGGGAGAAGTAATATTGATACTCATAGCAGAAATTATACCTACTGCTCTTCTTTTGCTTGAGCTCTCTCTGAGGCATCTCTCCTGTTTCTTGGCACAGCCAAAAACCTTCACAGAGATGTTACCCAGGTGTTGCATTTCTTTCCCTTTTCCCAGGAATCTGGGTGACACTGGGAGAAAAATTCAGCATTTGGCCCCTGTTACACTGGTATTATGCCACTGTAAATTGACTAGTGAGAGGTAAATAGAGTATTTTTAAAGGGTCATGAACAATGCCTTCTCATATTTTCACTGTACCTTTTGATGAAATGAAAATGTGTAATGGGAAAGGGAGGGAGCTTCCTATTCAGTGTGTGTATGGTAAGCCAGAACTCTGTTTATTGTAACAGAATGAAAGTACTGCAAGTCTAAGTGGTTTCAACGATGTTTCCTTCATCCCAAGAGCATCTGAACCCAGCTTCTGCCTTGTCAGCCACATTTATGATGTGTTCATAATTAAATGTCCACGAAGCTCACAGCATGCTGACCACAGAGGGGCCATAAGCAGTAAAGATAAATGAGAGAGAGAGATGTAATATTGCTTCACTTGTGGGTTTAGTCTGATGTTAAAGATTGTCAGTGATAATTATTAATATGTGACCTGGTTGAGTCTTTATGTGAACAATCACAATTTTAATAAAGTGGTAAACTCTGCTCTCTCTATGTAATCTCACTCTATACTTGACTCTTTTACAATTAATTCTAGAATTTCAGAAAAAAATTCAATCATTGAAAAAAAGGTAGCCTATTAATGTCAACATGCTGCTATTGACATTTTTATTTATTTATTTAAAGCAGGACTAAAACTAGAAAGAAATTGAAAAGAAAGGCTATGGTCTAAATTGTGGTATGGATCAAATCTAATCTGGTCAATTGTTTGTCACCTCAAATGAGTCTTTGGCATCCTTCTTGTTAATACAAGTAAAAACAGCTGCATGTGCTATATGATATTTATAATCCCATATCTGTTATCACCTAAATTTCCAGTTTACTGCAGTGGTTCACTCACCTGATTGTTACCAAAAATATCAGTGTTGTGGAACTGCAAAAATGTTTTGTTGCATTTGATGTTTAAGACTTGCCACTTTTCTTCTTCTGCTTCCAGCTCTCAATTGTATTTATTAACAATTGAGCAGGAGATATATTCCAGTTTAGAAAATCAAAATAATGTAGGATATCATAAATTTGTAGAGAAACGTTGCCCTGTGACTGGCATGCTGCTAAAAACTGCCCAATGAATATTTTAAATGTATTAGCTCTTAGGTTTTCAAAATGTGATTGCAGGAGGAGCGCTGTTGTTTAGTTATATCAGGAATTAATGATCCAGTACAAAATTATTTTTGAAAGAGCAGTGAACATACCAAGGCAACAAGTTACTGCAGGTAATGCTGTTTTGGTGTTTGAAATTTGGAGCTGTAGGAATGCCAGCTATTTACAGTGGTGCATCTGAGTTTTGTTTCTTTTTCTCCATCATTATAAAAGTGGATTGAAAAAGTGGGAACTGCAGAAATTAGGTATTAAAACATCTTTCAGAGCCAGGTTTTTTTTTTTTGTTATTTTAAAACAATTTTGTGATGTTTCACACAATGGATTATTTAATTTCCTACCAAGAAATAAATGTTATTTTGGAGTGTGTGTGTGTGTTTATCTTTTAAAGGCTGGTTTACAGCTGGAATTCCCATCTACCTGGCTGTATTTTCACAAGCATGGCAGCTGCAGTTACTGGTTAGTATTTACCTGGTTACCAATTACCCCCAGAGCTCCATAAATTAAGGATCTGATTCTAAGACTTTCAAAATATTTATTTTTCACTTTGTATGCCTTTTCTGAAAGGTGGATGAAAATTGTTCACCTGATGGAGGGTAGCTGTAAGAAGGTAGAACCAAAGGAAGTGTTAGGTGTGTTCCAGCATGCTCTTACTGAGGAATTTAATGGGTTTATTTGGGAAGTAAGGTACTATTGTAGCCTCAGTAAAAGTAGGAGAAAATGTTTCAGAATTTTTTTGTTTTAACTTGGGAGAAAGGTGTGAGCTGAGAGGTGAAAATTCATTCTCTGGAATGACTGCAGAGTTTAGTGTGAGCACAAAACACTGCCAAACCGTTTTCCTCTGCTGATACAGGTGCTTGTGCAGGAACAAGTCTGTGCTGTTCTGCAGTGTATTGAAATGTGGCTCGATTGTCTGTGCTCTAAAAGGTACAGTTTATCCCTGAATCCAACCACTGCTTTAACTCACCACTGTATGCAAACTATTAATGATACTTAAGTGATGTGTACATCACAATGGATGGTAGTTTTATGATGTTAATAAAAGTAATTATATGCACCAATATGGTAAAAGAAAAAGAGTAAAATTCGAGGAAATGTTTATTAAATGCAATCATTTATTGGAAACAAATGCTGTAGTGTTGTCTTTGTTTGGTTGATCAGCCCAAGCATTTTATCAAAGTTTGCCTGTCAGGCTTGCATGTCTTTGCAAGCCTAATTGACGCTAATAGACTTGAAAAGAGGAGGAGTAAACTTAGAACATAATGCACATATAAAGATCCAGAGAATTGGTAACTAGTTATAAATGCATCAAAGTGCTTTCAAATGAAAAGCTTAAACAAAGGAATAACATTTGGATAATAAAGAAGTCCATTACGCCTAAATGGCTATGAACAGGTAAAAAAAAGTGTTCTGTCAAATCAATACTTGTAGTGCAAAATTAATCACACATTTGACAAGACATGATTCTGTGTTATTTCCACCTACTGTATCTGATTCCATCTGAACATCCATTATTAATAAAATAGTCTCTCTTGAGAAATTCATTATCCTAGAATAAATACTTTAAATTTTTGCTAAAATGTAGATTTGAAATTTTATTTCCCAATTCGTTCAGTACAGATATTTTTTGAGAATATTTTTCTCCATCTCACTTCAATAATTGTATCCCTCTCCCATTTGTTCTGTTCACGTGGTACTTATCTTTTTCTTATTTTACACGACTCCAACTGTGAAACTGTGGCCTACATACAAAATGTCACTCAAGCTCACAGAGCTGAACACTCTTGATTTTAGGAGTATGTAATATCAATCTGTTTTCTACAGATTCATTTCTTCATTTATTTTCTTTTTCATAAATATGAGGACCAAAATAATTGATTACTGCTTTTGAATTCTACAAATAGAGACCTTATGAAAAACGCTGTTGGTGTTGTAAATGGTGAGATCTCTGGCTGGCGAGGGGACACAAAATGAAAAGATCTAGTCTGGTTCTTGCTGAAGTAAATGAGAAAAAATACTGAAGGAGACAACAATCACAACTACTTGGATTTGGATGTTCAAGAGTTTTGTGAGTGAGACCAGGATTGGTGGATTTGAGTTAATCTTCCAGAGGCAGGGATTTTAACCCCTAAACTACATTGCAATATTACATTTTAAACCTGTGTAAGAAAGTCTTGTTTTTTGATAACTGTTTATTTTATATTGGCTTTCCATAGTATTTTGAATTATGTTTATAATAGCATATTGTGATAATCTGCATTTCTGTCTTGCAGCTGAAGATTTTAAAATAATTTGAAAAACTTCAACATTAGGTCAATATAACTATAGAATTTTTTGCTCTTGTGTATAACTTTTGAAATCTGAACAGAACTTGAAAGAACACAAACATTTAATGCTTACTTCTGAGAAATAAGTTATTTAAAATACAGTCATTCCACAGAAATTATTTTGAAATCAGAATTATTGGGATCCATTATTCAAATATGGAAGTTAATTGGGCCATAGCTGCATCAGTGGATTGCTGTTCCTCCATTTTTTTGACTATTTGGGTAATAAAGTCTAATGACATAATGGAAGTACGCTTTCCTTGAAACATATTAAGTTCTCATTGACAAACTTTAGAATGAAAATGTGAGTGTTAAACTCCATTCCTTTGTAGTAGACATTTGCAGTTACTTTTACATTATTTTATAATGTTGACAATTTTATGCTAGATATTCAGAATTCATTGAAATAATAGAGCATTGTTCATAAGACACATTTGCCTATGTGTTAGATAATGAAATATGATAATATCCTTTGCAAGGCTGCAATATAATAAAAGAGTTCAAATTTGCCATATAAATGTAAAGGAGTAAATAAAATCACAGCAGATGATGCACATTTTGTTCCCAGTGCACATTATAGACCATAAGCAAAGTGCTCATGGTGAAAGTTTTGAAAAGTTCCAAATGACTTATGAAGTTTTACTGGCTTTTAAAGCTGGTCTTAGGAGACTTGTGATGGGTCTTAAATTTAGATTGATATAAGTACATGTGCCATGGGCTATCAACATTTAACTATCAAAATTGTTGGCTAACCAGCTGCTACTAAAAAGAAAAGTCCTTTTTTTTCCTGCTATTTGTGGCTCTCTGATAGTTTTCTGTGTGGTAAATCTTGAGGGCAAGAGGCTGAAATTATGGCCTTGTTGAAGTTAATGATGTCTTCCTGACTTAGATCAAGGTGTAATACAGGGCCAACTTGAACTGCAATTTAAATTGGAACAGTTGTTGTCAAAATTAATAATTAAATGTGCTTGGAAAAGAAAACCACCCCCAAACGAGCATGTGTAAGCTGTCAGGAAATGGCCACAGTGACTGCACTGAAGAACTGAGTGGAAATCAGTGTTTAGAATGACTTCCAGTCCTTGATCCCCTATGGCACCTAGAGCGTGTAGGGTGTAGGGGCAGTTGTGTTTCCTAACTCTGAGGAAGTGCAGGCTGAGTACTGGATCCTTAAGAGAAAGAGGTTTTGGGATTCAAACTGCTTTCATCCTGTGAGTGGTAGCTCAATGAAATTTATTAGAGGAAGAAATGCCTTAAATACTTTGATTATGCTAACTTTAGACAGACCCATTTGCCTATGTATTGTTATCTTCTTTTTTCCTCTCCTATTTTAATACTCCAAAAGTAGCTGTCTTGTTTTTCTGTATGGCACTGAGTAATGTGCCACTTAATCAAATTCCAGAGACGGTCCATCTGTAATATAAGCCACTTCTGTAGACCTGAGAGTGTAGATGAAAGACATGAAAGTGGGCGTTTATTTTTAAGTTAATCTTTCTTGCTGTTTGTATGTAATTCTTGGACCAACTGCATGGAAATGCTTGTATGGCAAAGGATACTCTTTTATCAAATTTTGGATCATATTCAGTAAAAGCAGAGGAGAGCTGTTCTGTGGTGAGGTGAAGATGTCCACCACCTTTTTCTCATGAGTGGTGAAAATGTCAAAATCCTTTAGAATCCTTGAGCTGCTGAGTAAACACAAGTCCTTGACGAAGAACCAGACATTTAAAGGTGGTGTGGCCTTTGGGGCTCCCTGAGTAATTGGGTGCTGGTTGCTTGAAATTCTCACTTAATCAGCCACGTGTCTCTGAAAGCCTGTGGAGCATTGGCTAAATTTTTACCTTTTATGTACATTTAGCAGAGGAAAACACCATGGGCTGCTGTGTTTGAAGTGGTAGAATCCTCAAAAAGGGAGTAAGGTGCTCTTGGTGACTGCCACTGTCCTTGTGATCTGGTGCACTCTGAATAGAGGGTCCATAACATCGGGTACACAAAAATGTCACTTTCTTCCTAAAGTCCGAAATAAGGTAGACCTGGAGTGAAGTGGGGTGGGAGATTTGGGTAGCTGATTTTACTCAGAGTGGTAGCCAGATAGGAATATTTTTCTTGAATTTTTAATACATTCATCAGAAGCCTTGATGTTGAATAGAGGAATGAATTTAAAAAACCCTCATGCTTAGGTATTTTTTGAGCATTCACAATTTTTTTTTTTTGTTGTTTCTAAGAACTGCACACATTGAGTGACCTCATGCAGAACTGATCAGAAATGAAGATTAACTAGATTTTTAACACAAAAAGTGAACTAAAATTGAGACTAATGTAGGAAGTTTGGATTTATAAACTGTATCTCCTATGAGTTGTGTGGTTAGAAAGGAGGATTAAGTAGCTTTTTGATTAGGTTTTTGATGGCGTGTTGCTTGTTGCTCTCATCAGAATTGTGATATATTCATCTTCTTTGCTTCATCTTGAATGAGAATGCTCTACAAAACTTGTGGCTCTTATTGTCCTATTTTAAGTCTGTAAATTATGACAAAGAGTTTGATTTGGGTGCTCTAATTGTGTTCCTGTTTCATTCCAGTGACATAATAGAAGCAGATGTTGGGTTAAATGTAACTTTCCTTTTTAGTACAAGGTTTTCTCTGTGCCTGCTCATCACACGGGGTGCAGCAAATAACTCTTCTGTAGTTGGAATTTGATTAATATGGTGGTGATGCCCACTCGTTCCCCTGCTTGAATGGATGTGCTGTCATTATAAAAGGAAATAAAAATGGCATTGATCACAGCTGAAAACGTGGCTCCTCCTGGTGCTGCTCTGAATGGCAGTTGTAGAATGCTGTCTGTGGGGAAAGCTGCTGATTCTTGATTCATAAAGCTATTTTTCTTTGTTAGAGATAAGAAGAACTCAAAGTGGAAATGGAACTAGTGCTAGAAAATGCCAAGGGAGTTTCTTGGTTCAGCTATTGGGAAGCTGACAGTTAAATATACTCTTGTCCTTTTCACTAAGTGTTATTATTACCTCTCTGTGCTCTGATGGTTTCTGGAGTTACCAATGTGCTGCTAGGGTTGAAGCTGAGAACTATTATAAATTCTTATTCCAAAATATGATTTAATTTATTCATCAGAACAGATATTTCTTACTTGTTCTACCACAAATGTTGAGGATTTTTGCAAAGCTCTGTTGCTTTGATTTTAAGATGATAAATAAAGAAGGTATTGGTTAACTTTGGGTTTAGATAATAGGACTTTAAAGTTGGTTTTCTTTCCTGAGTGATCATTTACCTTTTTCATTAAAAGTTGGGCTTTTTTACTGCAAGAAGCAGCTCTATTCCTGTAAGATACCTTACTCTTTTTTTCCATTGTCCTGTTAAGACTCTATCAGCTTGGCAGTTTCCCTGGATCTAGGAATGCAGGTAAGAAATAAGAGAAGAAATATCACTGTTCTGTCAAGCATGACATATCTCGAACTTATTTGACTGAGACCTGTGATGCATTGAATTCCTCCAGAAGAAGAGTTTCTCACTTTTAATAAACACTAAACCTAATTATGATTTTGTACATGGCCTGTGTGAGAGGACCTTCTTTGTATCCTGATTTTTTCTCCCATGAGTTTGCAGTTCTCCATTCTGAAAGGGAAGGATTGAATGTGATTTATTTCATGGGAATGTTTTATGCTTGCAGGAGATGAACAGATGTTTAGAAAGCAAAGCTACTAGTCACTAGTTTTGTTACAGCTACCCTGGTAATCAATTGTATGAATTTTACAGCAGAGCTGCATTGGAGTGAATGTTTCAGAGGCATTTCAATCAAAAGCGGTGCCATTCTGAGCTTGAAACATGGGCTCAGATTTATTTTTCTAGCAGTGCAATCCTCAAAGATTATACTTCATGCACCATTTTCAGGCATGTCAACATCCCTTACAAAATACGAAGATGAGCGTTATTTCATGGAGGTGGCACAAAGTAATACAATAAAATAGATTTATTTCATCTTAATTTATTTAAAATGTGCATAGACTGAACTGAAGTAAAATCTGTGAGATGAAATATCTTGTTCACATGAATACATTGGGGGAAAAAGTCAGCACTGTTTTAACTTTGAAAAGGAAAGGGGAACATGTGGCCTGTTTTTACAGGCATGGTTGGATATTCTTCTCGTGATAGCTCTATTTGCATAGAGATTTAATTTTCCAGTGACCAAAAGTACATATCCACTGTAGTCTGAGCTGTCCTGTAAGTCCTGCTTGGCAATACTCTTCAGGGGCTCTTCTAAGTCAGGACTTCTGCTTCTTTCCCTGGCTGTGCTGCTGGTTTGAGGCAGCACACAGTGACATTAAGACACAACCTCTGATAATTAAGATTAAAGATAAAGCTTTCTCTTTAATATCACTAGTGTTAAGCACAGTTGGAGTATAGAGCTGGATTGACCCAGTAGAGCCAAATATATCTAAGCTATGATTAATCTCTGCTTAAAAACTGAGCAGTCTGACAGCACAGTAAGGCTTAAGTAGGTAAAAAGTATGGGTGTAGTATGACTTCTTTGTTCTGGGTAGTAACTTCTTACACAGGCTGGGCTGTGCTCCCTAGAGTGTACCTTAGATCTGATTTTCTCTAGAGCTGGTTCTCTGCATTCACTTTGATATGTGCTTAGTTTGTACTTTAGCAAACGCATCATCCCTCCATCTCCCCACTTACAGCTTTTCCATCTTTCCTATTTCAGCATCTAGATAAATTAAAAACTAGGTGTTCAAGTGATTGCTTTGCAGCCAGCTTTTGGAATGCCATCATTTTTTTTTTGATTGAAAGTTTACACTCCTATTCTGAGAAAGATATCACTAATATTTTAATTGTCATGGTACTAAATATTAAAAAAGCAGAAAAACCTTAGCTTCACCAAATTATTGCATTGCAAGAATTTGGTTACAAGGAAGTAACTGTGGTAATACCTTAAGGTTATATTTTGTATTAACAGTAGTATTTAAGCACTGCTTTTCATAAATGAGAGCAGCACTGATGTTTTTCAGATAATAGCTTTGGGTTTGTGTTTCTCAGGGTTAGGCTGAAAAGCTTCAGTGCCCACAGAAGCAAATATAAGGTGTTTATTTCTACTAGAGGTAAGTATAGACTTTGGCTCTGCCTCTGTCAGCCAGGAGATCTTCCTGAGCAATGTCATCAGTCTCCAGAGGCTTTTATGGATCTGAAATTACTTGAATTGTGCTTGAGTGCATTAAAGGGGCATTAAAAGACAAGAGCTTTAGGTGGGTGCTTTGTCTGCTCGCAGTGATACCAGGGTGAGTTGCTGTTGCTGTTTGTTACTTGCAGACTGCAAGGGGGTCACACTGTGTCAGCTGATGTGTAAGTGGGAATGGCACTGAAATAACCATGGGATTAACGCGGGGGGGTGGGAAGAGGCAGAATTATAGAATCAGAGTGTTAAAGGTTGAAAGGGACTTTAGAGATCATCTATTCCCAGCCCCTGCCCTCTCCCCCATCCCAGGTTTCTTGGAGCCCCATCCAACCTGGCCTTGGACATGTCCAGGGGTGGGGCAGCCACAGCTTCTCTGAAGGGTGAGAATCTGCATCAGTGCAGGTGACCAGTGTGCAAGGGCCACAAACAAAAAGGATGTGAAAGCTGAGAATTGCACTGAGAGTAATATCATCAAACCTCTCTAGCCTTGGGATGACTGTCAGACAAGGTGTGAGTTTAAGCATGCGTAATCACCCCCAAATTTGAAAAACATCTTTTAAAATTTCCTCTGCAAATGTTGTGTTTAGTGTCCTAAGTAATATTGGTGGCACCAGGATGAGATTACCTTGCTTAATTTGAAGTAAACAGAGATCAGCAAGGTTTTTAGTGCTTTGATTGAAAGGTAGAATTGAGTGTCTATAAATGAGGACAAATATTCAGTAATTTATTCTGAACTTAGCTCCATCACTTCTGAATTTTTTTTTTTTTTTTTTTTTTTATGGTTCTGTAGCTTTGTGCATCTGGTAAGATATTGATGGGGAAACATGGAGCACAGAGGAAAATTATAAAGTAGTTAGGAAAATGTTACTCTGAATGCTACAAAGTAGTTAAGATAATGTTGCCTCTTGAGCCCTGTGTTCCTTTGAGCGGGCTGATCTTCAGAAGGCCATATAGGGGATACTCTTGAGATACCTTGGATCAGTGATGTGTATAAAAATCAGGCCTGACATGAGGGAGAGTGGTAAAATAATGACATTGTGCCAGCCTGAGAAAACAGGAGCTGGGCATGGCCTTGTTTGTGAGAAGCTACAAAATTCCAGTTGGGATACGACACGTGGGTTGGCTGTTTCTTGAGCAGCAGGGAATTCTGTGGTTATCCTGGGTGTATGGGGTGGTTCAGCTGGGAGGAGTGAGCACTGGGAGGATGCCTGCAATGCTTTGTAAGGATTGTGAAGCCCTGTGCCCTGCCTGGGTGTGGAGAGAGACATTCAATGCCCAATTACAAGTCCTTTGTAGCACAAAGATGGATTGATGTGGGTAAAATTGCTTTCATGGTTTAAAATGTTTGAGCTCTCTCTGCCCTGGGCTCAGGGAGTTTTTTGGGGTTGGGTGGATACCTTGTACATCTTGTGGAGGAGGAATGGGAAGTGGTCAGGGAGTTAAAGCCAGTCATTTAAACCACTTGAGCTTCGCTTGCTCCTGGGGAAGGCTCTGAGGTGAGGTTACAGGAGCTTAACTGGAAACAAAACCAGAAAGAAGCTGTGCTATTATGGACTTGCTGACCTGGAAGCAGGGAGATCCCTGAAAATACCAGGAAATAGTGTAAGACCACACAATTTCTCATCAGGTGCTTTTGATCTGGGTGATTTCTCAAGAGGAATATATACTTTTGGCCAAATAGCCTGCTAGTTCTGGAAAGATGCAAATGCCTCTTGCTGCTTGGTCTATTAATTTGCTGCATGAGAGCAAATGAGTAGATTATTCTGTCCTCTATGCATGAATTAACCGGTGAGGGGATAGTATAGATGATTGGTTTTAACCTGTTAGTGTCTGAAAGGCATTCAGAACAAGTTCTGGATTTTCTGTCATCTTCTTTCATATTTTTATGTCCTAAAGACTCATTGAGTTCAAACAAGAAATCTATATATTACTTTTTATTCTGAGTCTTTCATTTGAAATTTTAGTATATATATATGGCCAATGTAGTAATGTAGTAACAATTTAAAAAGCAGTTAAATTTGTATTTTATGAAAATACAAAAAAAAATGCACCATTTTGGAACTTGTGTAGATATCAACTTGGTATTCTATCAAAATAACTAACATACATGTTATTTAGCATTTAAAATAGGAAAAGCTGAAATAGACACAAGTTCATATGTTAGTTGAGCATGCTAAAAATCATATGCCTCAATAACAAAACCCATACACTCTCGAAACAGTTTAATAACTTTTGTCACTGTTAGTGTGTCTTTGAGTGGTTGTTTCTGGATTGGCTTCAATCTTGGGTTCAGCTGACCTTAGAAAAAAAAGTCTCAATAATCAAAAATGTCATATTGCTTTGAGCAGACTCTTGAACTTTTTTCCCCCTCTTTGCACCAGAAAGAGATAATGTTACAGTACTGTTCCAAGAATACAATGCAGAAACAAGGAAATCTCTTAAGCTTGCTTCAGTTTTAATCTGGAATGGAATACAAAAATCATAACTAGGTATGAGTAGTCATTGGCAACAACTTCTTTTCAGGGATCGTGTTTTTTCTGTTGTCACTGAACTACAGGGACACTGGTTTAATGTGATGTATAGTGCAAACAAAATTGTAGAGCTGCAGAGGGATGTTGGTTGCATAAATTCTTCTCTGATGTGTCCTGTGCACCCCATTTGGTGGTAGCAGCTATGGAAAAAATAGTTAATTTCCCAAGAGAAGGCAAACTATACATGGTCAGTGACTAAAATATTTAATAGGAAAGTGGAATAACGTGGAATCCACAGGCTATAGTGCTGCCCATTTTGTCACAGTCTTGACTCAACCTGGCTTTGTTTTGTATAACACAATCAGAGGCATGTAATTAGAAATCCTCTTACCTAGTAGCTGAAATATCTTTTAGAGGAAAATATAACATAGTTAAAATTAAAATATTATTTTTGATGCTGCATATCAAATAGTTTATATTGATATTTTGCTTTTTCCTACCCTTAGGATGGCCTCATT
This sequence comes from Cettia cetti, assembly GCA_013401135.1. NCBI lineage: Eukaryota > Metazoa > Chordata > Aves > Passeriformes > Sylviidae > Cettia > Cettia cetti. The sequence continues at coordinate 41,785 of VZUI01042677.1, forward strand.
TGTTTTCAGACCTGTTCAAGTGCAAATTATGTTGAAAGTGGACAGAATTTTAATGTTTGCCATCTCATACCTCATGTGTACCATGCTCATGTATGGAAGCAAAAGCTGTATTTGTGTTTACATGAGGATATAGATACAGATGTATGTGAAAATATCACATGCTTGCTGATGTTGCTACTATTATAAAAGTCATACTGACCCCCCTGGAAATCTGGAAAAAAGTACTTTTCTGCAATTCTTTTAAGTTCAAAATTCATAGGTGTGATGGTAAGGTACTCTGAAATTGAGTATATTGGCTGTTGGATTAATTTTATAGGCGACTTTCTCATTTGTGGTTTGTTTAAGATACTGTTGACATCTGTGGTTTGTCTTTCTTTCCCTCTTACAAAAGGGGCTTTGTTTCAGCATGTCTTTAAAAAATGATGAAATGTTATCAGGTGTTGTAAGGGAGAGAGGGTGGGGTTTGTTTGAACTTGGTTTGTCCCTAAACTGTGATTCTTGCCAATAACAACATAGAACTCTGGGGCTACTCCACTCTGTCAGCTTGTCATTCGGCAGGTTTTGTGCAGTAGACTTGGTCCTTCATTACAGTTCACAAAGCATTTATCATGCAGAGAGTGCTGCTGTAATTAAATTACACAAAACCAGCCAAACACAAAGTAGAAGTTTTAATCAAAGGTACATTTTGCCTACTAATAAGACTATTCAATCTCCTGGTACAGCCTTATCTCCAACTGGCTTCCCTGGGTTTCTCCAGCTGCTTCCTAGACCTTATCCAGTATTCCCTGTCAGTTTGTTCCCTGCTCCTAAGGATTGGGAGAGCACCTGGTGTCCTTTTACTTCCACTCTCTTGTCATCTTTGAGCATGACATGATTCAGTTTCTGTGTACTGTGGCCTGGAATGTCAGGAAAAGTGAGAAAATACTAACACAAAACCTCCTTTAAAGAGCTGGGATCTGTGCAATATTACAGATATCATGCCAGTAGTTCAACAGTTCTATGGTTGCTAAAGTGGATGCTGTGTCTTGGGTGTTTGTTTCATTTTAACATTTACATCAAAGGATTTTTCTTCTTTTTGTTTTCATTATCCTTATTTTCTCTTCCTGTTGTGCAGACTATTAATTTTTGTTTTACTTAAAATTATAATCTTCATTTAGCATATTCAGTTTCATCAAGAATTCATGTCATGAGTAGGCCTCAAAACTAATTTCTTTTCTGTTTTGGTATATGTAGAGGTGCATTTGGAATCTTTATTTCTCTGGAGCTGATTTTAAATTGAGACTATGGAAATGAGCAAGTTGTGGTTTTGCTATTGTTTTCCCCATAGGATTGTATTATCCAGAAAGTAGGGCTTTTCATGAAGAGGGGAAAAAGAAAAGGCATGAAACACTGGGAAATTAATCATATATTTGTAATATTTGCCAGTGCTGGGTGTTTCATTGTATATGATTTGGCTAACACTTTACCGTATAATTATATTCTTGCTTTGCTTGTTTTGCTTTCCACATTTGATTCTGAGTTTTACAAGGAATTACTTTCTCTTAATTCCAGCTAAGGATAGTCAGATGGCTCCTAGCACTTTTCTGTTGGTCTTTGTTTTGAATATTTAGTTTCCCTCTGAGAGTAGGGACAATGTTCACCCTGCAGTGTAGTTTCTTTAGCTTGTTTGGGTGTTAAATACAGCATGAATGGCACCAGCAATATTTGGCTGTTCTTGGGTTGTGGCTTCTCTCCCAGTTTCTCTTCTGCTTGCAGGGCCATTGGCACACATTGGGGTCTGTCTTTTTTCAGCTGAGGTTCAGTGTTGGCCCCCTATAAGTATGTAGGAAATTGGGCTGCCTTTGAATGAACATGCTGATTTCTGGAAAAAGGCATAGTCTTGATTCCAATGAATGGTTATTGGACCATTTTCCTCAGTGAGTTGCTCCACCCTCCATTCACAGCAATCCCAATTTGACATAAATCATCTTTGCATTGCATCAATTTTGCTGTTTGTGCAGTGTACAAATTATTGTCCTTTAGTATCAAACAGTATCTTACCTAAAGTCTTGATCAGAACAAATATATGTAAGCAAATCTTACCTGGTTTGAAGTTTAGCTTTTTTCTGTACATTTTACATTACCCTAGGTTATTTTTAGATTTCCAGCTCATACTCCACACTTCCCTAATTTTTGTAGGATTCCTTCCAAGGCTTCATGACAATGAAACAACTTTTAGTGGTGGGTGACCTTCTTTAGCAGTAATTTCATCCCTTGGGCATTGAAATCGATTTTCCTCATCCTGGTAGGAGAGGAGTCAAAGACTGTCCCTTGCTCTGCCTGTCCCACGAGCTTTTGGTGGCATTGCAAACAAATCACCTGAAGGCTGCAGCTTGTAGGGAATTCACTGTGGCAGCATCAGGGAGAGAAGAAGGTTTTCAGGCAGTTTCCCTCTGTGTTGTGATATAGTTTTGTTCAGAAACAGCATTTACTGTGTTAGATTCTCAAAGGGGGTTTGTTTGGAGATGGGGGTAGTAAAGGTAAAATGCCTGTGTACCTGTGAAGGGCAGCAGCATCCTGTGCCATGTGCCAGAATTCACCAAGCTGGGTCTCTGCCCACAGCCTGTGAGGGTGAGCCCTGGATTTTTGTCTGCTCAGAGCTAGAAAGTTCTAGCCTCTGTGTCTATTTATATTTATATATCTAAAGAGAGAGGTTTGTGGGTAACATTGAGCTTCATGCACCCTCTTTGCAGAGGATGCATGCAGTCCTTTTAGGATAACATTACATTCAGTAAATTCAGGTTCCTGAGTGAGGGTCTGCTGTAAGAAAGCCTGCAGTGATACCAGCACACAGCCTGACAATGGCAAAGCTCCTTCAGGGAACGTGGTGCCATCTGCTCCAGAGTTCAGTGTGTGCTGGTCTAGTGCCTGCATGGGTGAAAAGAGGCGCATGCCTGCAAGCTTTTCTGCCCAGAAATTTGTTCCTGGCTATAGCTGAGGAGTATCTTTGATATGCAATGTGAAGAAAATGAGACATAATTTATCAATAAAGTAGATAATCACACATGCTTGTAGTAGCAAAAAGGTTCTGAGGATTTACTGAATCAGATAAAATATTACAAGGTAACGGGCCAGTGCGTTTAACTGGGGAGACTTTAATTTTGTTTGAGTTTTGCATGTACAGAAGGTAAAGGGAAGGGATAGTAAACAAAATTTGATACTTTAGAAGATACCAAGGGAAAGTATTCACCATTTAGTGAATTCTTCCTTTGAGGTTTGGCATTGTGAAATCTCAGTTCTCCAGAGACCTTTCACCTGGCCATGGGCACAGTAAGCATCAGTGAAATTGTTTGTTTGTGGGGGTGGGTGTTATCCCTGAATCCTGCACTCCCCCCTGCTTCACTCAGGAACTCAGTAAAACCAGCTTGAGTGGAACTTGTGTGTGAGAAATCACTTCTTGGGTAGCAGAATGACTATGGAAAGGCCAACTTGTAAGTAATCGTCACAGCTCTCTTTAAATTATGTGCATAACAGTTAGAAAAATGAATATAAAATAAGCTGTGAAGAATCCCCTTAGTTCTAACCAGCAAAACTGAAAATATTTCAAAGGGAATAGTTGTCCTATTCAGCACAAATAAACATATATTGGTGAAAAGTGTGTTTTCATTTAATCTCTGTATTGATCAGGAGACAATTGATCAGCCAATATCCTGAAAACATTGAGAAGAAAAACAACAGGGAAAACACAAACTGTACTCTTCTGGCATAAATTAGCAAAAAATGTGATAGAGATGTGATACACATATATATTTCTGTAATAAAGATATGCCAAGTGTAAGAAATGAATTATTTGTGCAGGCAAAAACCCCTGCTAACAGGCAGCTAATGGAAAAGAAGGATAGCAGAAGTGAGTTGGCAAACTAAATGGGTGAATAACCTGTGTATAAGGTTTCATGATAAACGAATCTAAACAGCAGTCATTAAGTATAATTTTAACAAGATCTCAAGAACAACAGTATAAGCAATTGAAGAGGCAACAACCCATGGTGGGACTGTAGCATGGTTTTTCCTTCAGTGCTCCTGATAACACACTAATTGTAATTGTCAGTAACAACGTCCTGGGTGAGCAGGAGAGTTTCACCATCCTCTTTACAAGAATGTGTTGTGAAAGGGCAGCTATAGACAACTCCACAAAGGAGAGGGGAAGGAGGGAGGCAGGAAAAACTGCTGAAACAGATGGCAAAAGAACTTCAGACGACTTCACGTAACTGATATAATAGTTATAACATTAAGAGCCTTCTAATGAGAAGGCAGAGGAATAATATCAAAAACAATATATGTGTTTCCTTTTGACTGTACAAAATTTTAAACCAAATCTTCCTCATGTCAGTGGGTGGAGTGTGATGATATTTAAAATCTTTTCCAACACAAGCTATTCTATTATTATTATTAACATTCTCCAATCCCATGTTTGACTTTTGAAGTCGATTTTTACTGGACAATATTACAACAACCTTCCTGTATAGACATCCTGAGTTACTTACAGAGGTTTTTCTTTTATGGAGCTGCTGACCCAAGTTCTTTGCTAAAGGTGAAGTAACTAAAATGTTGTCTTTTGAAGGACAGGGGTTTATAGTATGTATGAAAATGTGGCAAAATCTGTCATCCTTAGGAGAAAGGATATTTAAGGAGAAGAGACTCATAGGCAAATTTAGTCAATTGGACAGTGTATTTTTAAAGTGATACATTGTGTTGAAAACTAGGAAGGCTTCTTTAAAAACCATGTTGTGCCTATATTTTTAGGGGCTTAAAGCCCTGGGAAAGGGCATTTCATACCAAGTTGCATGAATTTGGGAAAAACTGCAGCAAAACAACATTGAGAAGGCACTTAGCTGATGTTATTCTAGGTTCCTGGTGCAGTGAGACCATGGTCGGGTGAGTTCTGAAACAAAGGGTATGCAGTGAGTTTGGGAAAGAATATAAAACTAGAGGAATAGGGGATGAAAACTTTTCTGTTGGTTAGAATCACAGGAATCTATGCCAGAAGTCATGTGGGACCTTTGTTTTAGTAGATGTTTTAGACACACAGATGGGTAGCAAGAAGACCTAGAGTTGTTACTGCAAATTTCCAAGGAATGTTTTGATATCATTCCTCACTGGAAGATAACAAAATACTTAGGAAATGTTTTTTTTCTTTATATTACATTATGACATTAAGAACTTTTATAAAAATGAAATGATTTGTAAAAGCAAGTACCAGGGAAAGAATATTAGGCTAAATTGACTACTGAGGTCAATTATCACCTTTGTATTGCTTCTGTTATCACCTTTATGTTTACTGCCTGTGGAAGCTCTTTCACACTCTCCCTTCTTTTGATTTTTCTGTAACAACTCAGGACAAGCCAATCTTTTTGTAAGGGCTTGAAAGGGAATTGTAATGGAAAGAACCCTGCACAAAAGATATGAAGCTAAAGCAAAATGTTGAGTTTTGCTTAGTTGCTCTTTTTCAGACTCCTTTTTTCTTCTAATGAATATTCTTAGTGAGAAGAAATAGTAATCCCCTAGAACTGTGCATGAGACTTCATCCTTTTAGCTGAAGAAGGAATTAAATAAAGGAAGCCTTTCTGAAGGACCCTATGCTACTTATTTAGGTCATTTTAAACGTCAATATGAGTAAATGGGAGGTTATACATCATCCTTTCACTTTAAATTTACAGGCTGCAATGTGTAAATTTTGCCTTATGAGTTTCTTATAGCAGAGATTTAGGTTTTTTGTCTTATAAAAAATTGAGTGTGCCAATGTCTCTGTGAAATAACAAAAAACAAATGTGTGTTTGTTTTGAAACCTAGAAAATAGGTTACAAAAGGAAGAAAAGATTGGATTATGATCCAAATATTTTTTTCCCAACATGATGGAAAAAAGCCATTGGGTCTCTGAATCTCATTTAGCTTGTATGTTGAAGGAAACAGTGTCTGATTGCCTCAAATCTCATCTTTGTACGTCAAATTTGAAATCAAATGTGAGGAGTAAAAAATGCAAGGAAAACCATTTCAGCCTATCAGTATTTAAAACCATTTTCTGTTTATTACAAGGAAATGGTTTTAAGGTTTTTTTTATTATTAGAATCTGTAAAGAACTGTAAAGTTCTCCAGACCTACACAAGTTTCAGTAAGTCTCTGTAGCTCTTCACAGTACAGGGGGTGTGCTCTTATAATGGAAGTAGCTGAATGAAGCTTTTTAATCTCTGATTTAACCTGTCAGGTTAGATTATTGAATAGTTCCTGTGGTCTCATGTCTCTAGAATTGCACACAAGTTACAATCATACAAGAAAGTTGTAATTTTTTTGCAAGTTCCATGGGTTTCTCCCTCCACCTCCAACCCCCTGCCCTATTTCTCTTTTTTTTTGCATCAGAATTTGAGGTAGAAGAATACAGGTTAGCTGGAAGTTAGAAGTTGTTTGTGTGCCGGAAATCCCAGACTGAGTGAAAAGTAAGAATGATGAATAAATTAATTTTATTTGGGGTGGCAAGGTGTGAGGCTCAGTCTGGAGGGCAGTGTGCACTGGTGTGCAGTCTCTGTGTTCTTGGAAAGCCAAACCTTAGCCCTCAGGATGGCAGCACTAGGCTTTTGCCACTATATGGGAAAAATAACTAGGGTAAAAAGGTTTTCATTTCTGTTGTTTGAAACTTGCCTGAAATTTCACAAGATGAGTTAACTAGGTTTTTTGGAACATTTCACATGGAAAAGTTATGATGCAGATAATGCTGTGGGAAGTTGCTTCCAAAAGGATTTCCTGTATGAAACAGACGGGAAAACAACGTATACAAACCCTCCCTGGAACCTCCTGTTGTAGAAAATACATACATTTAGCTTTTGCTTAGCTTTTTAGATGTTCAATTACTTCCCCTGCAACAAACATTTTCAAAATATAGTAACCTATAAAGAAATGATCTTGCAAGTTACTTGCTTGTTTTATGCAAAAACACTCTGTTTGTGTTTAAATGACAGTAACCAATAATTGAATATCTGTAAACACTATCAGCAGAGAACTTAAATAGTATCTTTGGAGTGGGCTAAAATTAGTTTTCATTACAACCTATTTGTAAATCATTTGAACCAAATATCTCAAGCTGAAAATGTAAATGTGTTTTTGTTTTTGCTGGAGAGATGAGGTCAGCAGAAGTCTGCAACAAATATGATTACTTGGGTGGAGGTGACATGATTTACTTAAATCAGGTGATTTCCCCATTAAAGCATTGAAGCCTCAACTCATAAAGACACTGCTTAGCAGATGCACTATAATGTCTTCTAGCATTTGTTATATTAGGTGATTTGAAAGAAAAGAACAATTATAAGAATGGATGTATTTCTATGTTGAGTGGGGGAAAAAAATCCTGTTTTTACAGCAGGGGGTGGCTAATTTTCAGCAGATAAAATAAGCCTGCTTCATAAAAGCTTCTTTATAAATATTGTACAATTAAATATGTATGTATATTTAGATTTATATTGCCAGGGTAGCACAATGCAAGTATGAATCATGTGTGTGGTTAGTTTCTTACATTTCCCCACTTTCAATGCAGAAACAATTTTCTTCCTCCCTTTCTTCTCCACCCAATGAGAACAGCACAGAAGCTTTAAACCTCAATACAGGTGGAGTTTGGGTTTGTTGTTGAGTTTCCTTTTTCCCCCTCCCTTACTGTGCCACTTAAAGTTAGGAAGGGAGTATTAAATTGGCAAAATTTTATACTGCAGCTCTTGCTTCTCTCCAGTGTTATGAGCTGAGCTAGAGGCCACACCATAAAATGTGATTGATTACCAAGGACTGTATTTACGGGAAGAGATGCCGTGTTTTCTGTGCAGTCTGAGGGCTGAGAGAGGGAGATTCAGAGCTGAATGTCCCGGGCTGAGCCCACTGGGCATGTGCTTGCCTTGGAGGAGGTTGCCCAGAGATGTTTTTCGTGGGCCGTGTTGCTGTTGTGGTTGAAGCATCTTTTTGTTCCTGAGCATTTGTGTCTGCAGTTGGGGGCTCAGCTGCTGCAGGTTCCAGCCCAGGCCTTTGGTCTGATCTAGTAAAATCATTGTTTATTTCTTGTTCTGCTGAGGCAGATGAGATTTGGTTGAGAGGTGAATTTTCTAATGAGGCTAACTAAGGGTTTATTTGACAGTGTTTTTGATCATTCCGTTTTCCCCACAGTAAGTCTGCTCCTCTATTTGCCATGGTATATGGGTGCACTTGATCCAACTGAAAAAGGGGACAGTGGATCATGACTTCAGTAAAAGTTGGTAGAAAATGCAAATGGTAAACACTTTTGGTCTGCATCACTATTTAGAAACTGCTATGCATTTTTTTCAGGTGAAGCAAAACCACCCACCCCCATATACTTAGTTTTGGGCACTGTGGCTCTGAAAGAAGACTGCAGTTGAAAGTTCTTTCTGAGATGAGAAGTTTTGATCTCCTGAGCCAGCTGTAAGAGCTGAGTATAATGCTCAAGGCTAAAAAATACTTAGTAAAACCTGATTTTAATGTAATTAAGAGTTCATTTCAGGGCTTTATTTGGGCATTATTTTTCAGTAGAGAGTGGTAAAAAGATGAAAATCTCAAATTGATAAAAGTTCATTTTGGTTTTCGTGCCACTGAGGTATTCCCTTCAAAGGGACCATGGAAATATGCATTAGTTGCATATAAGTGGGTCTTGATCTCAGTCCATGCTGCTTTGATTAGAGCTGGTGTAATTCCATGGTGCTTTCTTTAGAGGGACAGAGAGGTTGCTGCAGGAAAGGGGGGTGCAGTTGCAGCAGACACATTTGAGAAGAGGTTGAAGGTTTTGTCTGCAATGAGGCAACTGTGCATCCCTTAAACCTTCAGCTTTTACCCCAAACCTCAGGGCACCTCTCCCAACACTGAGGGCCCTCAGCAACCCCTCCAAAGCAGTCAGTGTTGATCTTAGTCTGACATCTCTCTGATACCACATCTTACTGCAGCTAGAGGGTGTCTGGAAAGGTATTACTCATTGAAGTTGGCTTTTTCAAAATAGTGTCAAGGAATCCAGCAGATTTAATGATCTCTAGTTTAAGAGAGATTATTAAATTGTTAATTTTTTTGGCTTTGTGTGTAAGGGGAAATGACAGGTTAATTCTGACTGTGAATGTCTCTGGCTATTGAAGAATGACATGTAAGACCTCAGAATACAAAATAATTCAAAGCAACCTTTTAAATTAAGTGAGCACTAATTAAAAATTTTAAATATCTCTGGAAGGGACAGTATATAAAAACAGTGCAGAGCAACTTTTTTTTAATGTCAGTTATAAAACCATAAATGCAGAGAGGAATAAATGCACTGAAAGCACTGATTAATCCCCCCGTGTTGCAGTGCCACTTCATACTGTTGTAACGTAGACCCTTTCCTCTGATATTACTCAAGAAATACAAACAAGAAGCATTTATTATCTCCCAAGTAGTGTGTGCTATAGAGTGCTGAATAAGGAAGTGAGGTATTGCAGCTGTTATCTTCTGAACTAACTGCTACTGCGTGTTCCATGACCAGCCCTGGCAGGGTTTTTGTTCCCATGAATGAATAGGCTATAAATCTGTCGGGGCTGACACTAGCAGCACTGCTGGAGAGTGTAAAGGGAAAATTTGCAGAGGAATCTCGTGGTCTTTGCTTGCCTGGAAAATGAGTTCAATAAAATGGAGGTGATCAGTGCTTATTTATAGGCTAAGCTGATACATCCAGCATTGGCTGTCAGGGTTTAACTTAGTGTTTCCTCATTTATGCTCACTCTGTAAAGCAAAACATGGCACTGTAAAAAGCTTATATAATGCTGTTATACTGGGCTAGTCACTATTGTCGAAAATAGATAAAGCAAAATAAAGGGAGGAAAAGATAAAGGCCCAGATAAAATACACAGGAAGGCAATGGCAGAGGCTGGCCAATGCCAACACCCCAAGAAGAGATGAGGAGCTGCTCAGAATCATTCTGCTTGAACCCTAGATTGGAGGTGCTTGGCAATTACTGCTGTGTTGGAACAGCAGATAGATCTTGAGAACTCTGCTCTGGAAAGACAGCATGGGGATTTTATTCTAGTGAAGGAAGGGACTGAGGAGCTGTCCTTATTTTATGTAGAGCTCCTTCTAACACCAAATCCTAAGGTATGCTGGAACTGTATCTTACTGTGTATCCTGTTTTATGTGGGGGGCTCATATATGGATTAATGTGACATGCAAAAATGTTTAAGTATGACAAATCTTAAATTGTAATACACTGAAGAAAAGTTTTCAAGAATCTTTTAAAGCAGCTGTTAGCAAAAATCAAGTTCAAACCACACCCAGAGCACAGCACAGCCTGTACATAACAACTGTACCTGAACAGGGACTGGCTGAGTAAGTTTCACCTGGACATAATTAAGATCTTTCATGACCAGCTCATCTGATGGGAAGCAGGAATGGCTCCAGGTAGCCAGTTTGTAAAATTTGCCTTGCTGAGTTAGGATAGTCATGGGCTTGGAGCCAGACCATGTTCGCAGACACTCTGTGTCCAGAAGTGCAAAGAATCTAAAAATTAAGGTCACTGTAAAACTGCTGTGAAAGACAATTTTTTCTTGTCTCTTTCCTAATAATTTATCAATTGCTTTAAGCTTACTGCCTTATAGCTATACTTCTTGCTGTGTTCAAAGGAGTTGAAGTAAATCTACATGCTCATATTCTTTCCTTTGTGCCTTAATACACTGAAGATTTGTAAACTGGACTCTCATGCCTTCTTTGATAGGAGTGACCTCTGCCTGAAAGGAGGGGAGAGGTGCAAGAACTCCTCTGGGTAAATGAAGTTAATGCATGACACAATGACGCACTGGGTACATATGGTGTTGTTTTGAATAAGGACTTTAAAAATTAAATGAATGATCTTGCAAGACTCTGAGACACCCTTCACTGAGGCTTTGGTCAGTTCTATTTCTGCAACCCTAGCTCAGTTCTAAATATGGTTGAAGGCCAGGTATGTCAGAACAGTAAATATTGTTTTCCTTCTATCAGTGGAATTTTGCCATGAAATGAGGAACAGAAGTCCAGTGAAATTTTGACTCTTTAATTTCTTTTTAGGATTTTTCTCGGTGTGTGTATTCAATTAAATGATCACTGTAAAAAGCCAGAATTGCAGTATGTTTCTTTAAACTTGCAAACCCTGTTAGGTGTAGGTCCAAGTTATAAAACTGAAATGCCTTGCCTTGCATCTCTCTGTGGAAGCTAAAATACTTACTGATTTTTCTTTTCTGGTGCTCCAAAATCTCTTTCAGTATCTCAATTAGTGCAAACTTATCAGAAAGAAAAGTCCAATTTTCTTCTGTTATGAAATTGCTTATTACAGTAGTAATAGAATGTTTCAAAGACATTTTGGGCTTTTTCAACATACAGGCTTTGAAGAGAATTTCAAATAAGAATGCCAAATTAAGTGATAACACTCATTACTGGGCTGTTTCACATATCATTCGGACCTACTCCAGGGACAATGCTTGAGTTATGTATAAAAATAATACTTGACCCTTAGTGACCTATTCCATTTCCAGTGTCTTGTGTCCAGTGATTTAATGAATGAGCCTGTAAATTTTCTTGGTAAACATAAAGAAATAAAATCCCAACAACCCAAAACACAACTGAGTGTGTTGTTACATCTTTGTCATTCCAAGAAAATCAGGAATGTATGAACCGTTTCAGAAAAGGTCTTTCACTTATGTGTTACTGAATTAATAGAAATGCCTTGTTTTTGTAACAATAGCTAATGAACCATATAAACACTTTTCTAGTGTATAGTTGAAGAATGGCTGCATGTGTTTTGTTAGCAGTGACCCTTTTGTTTCAGCTTTCAAAACAGGTATGAAATGTTTACAATATGGTTATTGGTTCATTAGAATAAGTGTTTTCCTTTCCCTGAGTTAATCGCTCTTAGGTCTAAGTGTTTTTTTCTGAAATGTGTTCTGGATTATCTTTCATTTTGCCATGCAGTTCTTGTTTGCTGGGGTGGGGATATTTTCCTCATAAAGGAAACAGAATTCTGCAGAGGGAAGTTAGAGTTGGTTGGAGCACTCCCTCATTAGATTGAAAACCCTCAGAGAAAAACACTGAACATGTGATTCTTTCCCATTTGTGCTTTTTTCAGTCAGGTTTTGGAGGAAGTTACTGAAGTGGATGTCCATGTACATGAGTTGTACTTCCTATGGTATAAAGATGCCTATGTTTAGAATGCATTTCTGGGCATTTAGTAGTGGTATTAGTAAAAATGGAAGACTAAAACTTTCAGAAACTAAAATGAAGTTGTCTCAAAGTTGAGAACCATTTTTACTTGTGAATAAGTATGTGTACATTTTTTAGTATTTTCTTAGAATGGAGCTGCACTGTCTACAGGTGCTACATTAAAAATGACTGAAACTACTTCAGATCCAGAGTGTTGCAAGTGTAGAATATGGAATTAAAAGAAGCAGCAAGTCAGCTGCTTGTGTTGAGCAAAGCTTAAGAAGTGAGGAGGAAAGAGACTTTTTTTTTAGTGTAACAGGAGTTGTGTGGTGATTATTAGTCACATCAGAGTGGTACTCCTTAATTACCTACAGCTACAACTGCTTAATACAATAAATCACAGTGGAAAGCTGGTAGGTGCTAATGACAGGCACCTGCTGATGGAGCCTGCAGTAATAAAGGTGCAGCTACTTTTCTTTCAATGTCTGGGTGAATGAAGGAGGAGGAAGGGGAGGCAGGGGAAAGACCTCTGACAACAGACAGGTATCAGGGCTCAAGATGAATCTCACTGGAAAGTTTAGCCAGGGGTTGTGGGGTTTTTTTTGTTTTGGTTTTTTTTTTTTTTTTGTTTTTGACTGAGAGAAATAAATGGAAAGGAGTTCAATGAAGTAAAAATGTTAATATTTAAAATACATACTTTAGTTTTGGCCTAACTGCAATGGCTGAAAGTAATTTTGTAGCTACTGAGCTGGACTAAATGTGTACTTTTGAAAATACGTGTGTGCAAGCATGAGCCTGTGAGTGCTGAACCTAAATGGGAATGTTTGTGGGGCAAGGCAGGATTCAAGTGGTACATTCACAGTGCCTGGTTGAAAATCCTGGTAATCCTTGAGCGCAGCACTGTGTGACTGCATTAACACTTCACAATAAAAGATGGCAAGTGGGCAGATTTGCATGCAAATTAAATTTTCAACAATATTTCTGCATGCAACTTCCATTACAGTTGGGCAACTTTACACAATTGAAACTGATGACTAAGAAAAAGCATTTACAATTTAGAAAATTACAACAGCAATGCCTGTAATCACCCAGGTTAGCTGCTGAAGTGCCTCTAGGGGTTTGATTAGAAGGAGGAGAACCTTTAAGAGGCTGATGAGGAGGTATCAAGCACTGTGAATTGAAATAGTGAGAGAAGCTGTTATAGCCTGGATTTAGTGAAACAAATCTAAGACAAACCTATGTAATACAGACAACTTCTAATCAGTGGAACAGGATTTGTTCAATCAAAGCCTAAGGAGCTGTTAATAGTGTGATATTTATATCAGAACCAAGGCCACATTTAATAAAATTGTCTATGCAAGGCATCATTAAATGCCCAATGAAAATAAAGGGTGGTTGGAGATATGAAGAGTCAAGGCAATGGATTCTATTTATTATTGTACCAGGTCCTGAGAAGTACAGAGAGTCCACAACCTCCACAGACCTTTCCAACATGTGTCCATGTATTTTTTACATTTGTAAACTGTTTGTGTTGTACTTCCATCACACACATTGGATTTTGTGTGAAATCTGTACAAAGGGGGAATGAATAAAGCTGCATAAAAACTCAGAATATACTGCCCTCTCCTGACAGGTGGGTCAGCCCCAGAGCCTGCAAGTAAAATATTTTATTAATTTTTCTTACAAGAAAATTTGGTGCTTGGTGCTTCATCCTTTTGGTTATATAACTTTAAAATGCTCTTCTGCTGTGAAAATGTGTTGTCTTCCATCATGAGAAAATTAATGAGGATATTATTTGCTGATATTCATACTTGAATCATCAACCCTTCCAAAACATATCTATAACATTTAAAAAATATTTCTCATATTGCCTGTTGTCAATTTACCTCGTTTCAGGATTGGCTTTCTACCAGCTGGTTGAAGATACATAAAATAATGACTGAAACTGCTGCCGCAGTGGTAATAATGAAATTAATCGTGGTCTTGTCCATAAACAGGTTAATTTTTGGGAGGGACACAATGATCAGTGATGGCCAAAAGTACAAAGAAGGGTACAGGAAGTTTTTAAGCATAGGATTGGATTGTAAATATTGTATGGTAGAGGTTTGGTTGGAAGTGTTGTCAGCTAAATAGATCTCATAGTATTTTTAAATATTAAATCCTTCCATATATTTTGAGGCCAGGTTGCATTTTGTGAAATCCCAGTTAGTATTGTTTTTGCCTGATATTACCTCCTGACCTGTTCTTGGGCCATAGCTGAAAAAGACTGAGTGTAAACCCTGCTATTTTTTCCACCCAGTGTGAGAAGTTAAATGATGAGGGAATGAAAACCTTCTTGTCAATTATTGGGAAAAACTCAGTGAAGCTTTTTTTTCCTTCAGCAGGATCTGTCTGATATCCCTTTGAGAGTCAATACCCTATCATTTATGTAGTTTTTTTTTCCCCCCTTTCTCTGCCTTCGCTCCCCTGCCCTGTATGGGGTTGTCTCTTCAATTTCTGCAGATAAAGAAGTTATCAAGGAGTAGAAATTTCCATTTGGAGGTGACTGCATTCTCTTTGTCCTGTATGGAAGACTACAGTACCATTCCTAAAACACCAGTAAAGGAATGTTTCTGCTTCACGTATTTCATGTGTGACTTTGCTTCTTAAAAATTCACAAGTAGGGGGTGCAGTGTCTCCAAAGCCTTTCCTTATTCAGGGCTCATGATCTGATTTCTAGCAGAAAGCCACAGAAGTAGTGACTGGCTTCAGAAAACAGAGCTGGTCAGTGTATCAGAACACTAAGGATTAGTGTGGCTGGGAGAGAATTATGAGGAAAATTAAGTTTACCCAAGAATGGCAAATTATAATGGAAAGATGTGCAGCAGGTTTGATATTTTCCAGGAGCTTGGAAAAGACAATTGCTGGTGGAGCTCTTAGTGGACTGGATAAACTTGAACACAAGCTTTATCTATTGTACTTTCTAACTTTAGGGCTTCTGTAGGAGTTCTTTGCTTTTCCTCTTTTTCTGAAGAGTAAACCATAAACCCCTGTCTTACATAATTTTCTCTTTTTTTTTTTTTTTTTTTTTTTTTTTTTTTTTTTTTTTTTTTTTTTTTTTTTTTTTTTTTTTT
>VZUI01042678.1:0-19621 GCA_013401135.1 Cettia cetti
CTTATTCTTATTCTTATTCTTATTCTTATTCTTATTCTTATTCTTATTCTTATTCTTATTCTTATTCTTATTCTTATCCTTTATTTTCCTCCCTTTTTTTTCACAGAGAAAAGGTGCTCAATGCAAAGGTTAAAGGCTGTGCAATGCTGTTGGCTACCAAGGTAATTAACCTCATATTCTTGTCAATACAAACTGCATGTCTTTCATTGACAGGCTGATGTTTTTTGGGTTGCCATTAACCTCTTCTCATGGTTTTACTCTGCCAGAGAAGATTACCTGCACCAAAATAAGTATCCAGTTCAAAATTTCTATTGATTTTACTCTGTTGATTCCACTTTGCACGTTCAATAGTGTCGTAGTGACATCCTCATGCTGACTAATTTGGACCCGTGGATCTTCACTGCTGAGTATTAAGTGGTGATGAGATAAATGCATGTCATACTCTAAGCATGTCATGTTGGAAGATAAGCAAATAAAATTAATGGTATTTGGAAATACAGTAAATAAAGAGAAAAGATCCACAGTGTATTTAATCTGCTTAAAGTGCAGATTTCTTGGTAATGAGATTCCACTTTGCCTTTTTTTTTTCTGGTGTTTGGGATGAATTATTATTGTCTGCTATATCAAAATAGCTTGAAGCAACCTGGTCTAGTGGAAGGTGTCCCTGCTCATGGCAGGGGTTTGGGGCTAGATGGCCTTTAAGGTCCCAAACCCTTCTGTGATTCTATGATTATAAACCTTTCAAAAGTTAAAAACTCCATCTGGTTTTACCACCCTACCCCAGAGCTTTCACTACAGAGATTTTTAGAATAGATGACATCATTGCAGAGTGTGATTTCACAGGATAAGGATCCATCCTGCCATTCATTCCACCAACTCTGCTCCAGGGATGGGAATATCTGGTGGAAACAGAGCAGCAGGAAGGAAGAGAGGGCAGGATCTGGAATACAGCACAACACTCAGCTTGGTGCTCTGTGCTGCTTCCAGGGCTGCTGCAACAGTTCTGTCTTGGTGGCTGGAATTCCCTTGGGGTCCTGTCAGTTCCTGAATCATTCTGAGATATTAAATTAAGCAAAATAAACAAGGGGGTCAAGAACAGAAGAGGAAAGCAAAATATTAGGGAAATACTTTCAGCCAAAGCTTAGTTTGAGGCTTCAACAGTAAAATTCCATCCAGGCTGGATGTAATGGACAAGTCCCACTGAAACAGGCTCCATGGAAAGGAAAAACTGCTGTTTTAATGCAGACTGGGAAACCTGTATTAAAAGGCTGGACCATCTAGGTCATCTTCTCTTTGACTGCTGTGAGTGCCAGGTGGGCTCCAATGTGTTTTTTCAGGAGGCCAGAGGAAGGTAAAAGGGATTAGAGTGTAGGGAACATGGCCATGGAAATAGGTGGAAGCCATCAAGGATGTTCAGGTCAAGAGAAGTGAGCAGCAAAGCATAATACACCAACTTCTTTCAAATTAGTCACTAGAATAAAAAAAAGAGATGTATCTCTTCTCTGTGTCTGCTGAGGACAAGACATTTTGGCCTGAAATTGGAGGAATTTGAAACTGCAGGCCTTAAACAATGCTGGGATGTAATTAGAGGAAGGTGTAATGGGTAATTTTTGGCACTTGCTGATGAACCAGTAACAGCAGGGTGCTGAGTGAGCTGAGCTCTGGGTATCTGCACTGGATGCATTGGATCCAAACTGGATAAATCAGACCTGGGCTTCTGCAAAAGCCATGTAGATATTGCTCCCAGGTCCTGCAGAATGTGGGGCCATCAACTGCTTAAAACTGACCCCGTGGGCAATCAGCCAAATGCAAATATTTCCCTTTAATTTATTTGTTTTTTCATACCTCAAGTCATAGGATTAGGTCAATGTTGCTTATATTTCCTGTCCTACAAAATGCAATCAAGATGAAACCAACCTCAAATCAATCCCTCTTGTGGGGAGTCTTTGAGGGACACATTTTCCATGAGAGTGTCAAGGGTTACAGATGCTACAAAAGACGAAAAAAGAATATTTAAAAGAATAAAGGAGTTTTTACAGCAGCCTCAAGTTACACCATATGAAGTTAAAAAACCCCAGCGTTCCCAGCTGAAAAGCCTGGGAATAAATGAAACTAAAATAAACCTCTTCAGCTTCATGCACAGAGGATTATTATTCTTTTCTCCATAGCTATACTTTCCTGTTGGTTTAACTCCAAATAATTCATTTGTGTTACTTCTGTTTGTGCCAGATTTGGGGAGAAGAGTTTCAGACCCAAGCACTGGGTTGATGATTGGCTCATCTTTTCCCATACAAAGAGAAAAACAGTGAATTGAGTTTTTTATGGCTAAATCTGGACTTTAAACTGCATAAATTAAATATATATATATTTATATGCATATACATATATACATGCTTTTGCATGTGCATGGGTGTGTATTTTCTTTTAAATTTCAGTAAAACACTTTGAATCCTGGGGTTTTTTTGACAGACTCTTGAAACACACAATTTAAGAGGATTTATGTTTGAAGTAGATCTCAAATGTGAAATTTTGAAGATTGTTTGACAGCATGACATGCCAAAATAAAACAGATGATGCAAGCTCTAAAACTGACTGGATAATGCCACATCCTGGTAACCTATTATTCATGTAGAGTTTTGTATAAATGTGTATATTCTTCTCCTTTTTTATTTTTTTAATGCAATAATTCAAGAAAAGGCTGCTTTCCAGCACATTTCTACAGAAATATGAGGATCAATTCAGACTTCAGTTGTTTGGACTTATAAATCGAGCCTGAAGCCCATGAACAGCACATAATCTTAAAAAAAGGAAGAAAGATGTTTTGTTGAATGAATGTTGCCAATATTTATGTGTCCACAAGCTTACTGGAATAAAACTGTGCAAATGTTTTCAGGATGGAGCTATTAATTAAATAAGACATCATATGGGGCAATGTATGACACACCACCTTGCTGTCAGAATATCACTTTCTGTCTGTCTTTGACAGCAAGTGCTTAAGAGGCAAAAAATGGTGCCTTATTATACATTCCTCCTTTGTAAAAAAGGATCCACAATAAGGCAATTATTACCCTAAAACACCAGAGGGCATTTGCTGTGAGGTGCATTCACTGGCTCCAGTGACAGGAGCAGGACTGGCAGTAATGAGTTTAAACTTCAGCAAGGGGGAATTAGGGCACACAATGGGGGCTGTTTCATCAGAGGTGACCAAGAATGATCTGAGCAGGTTTGTTGGAGATGCTCCATCATCTGAGGTTTGAAGAGCAAGTCAGGTGAACCTGCAGGTGTGCAAAAACTTGTGGGAGAGTTCAGTGAGGAATTAAACAAGGTCAGGCAGTGATAGGACAAGGGGGGATGGCTTCAGACTGGAAAAGGGGAGATTTAGACTGGATATTATGAAGAAATCCTTTGTTGTGAGGGTGGTGAGGCCCTGACACAGTTGTCCAGAGAAGCTGTGGCTGCCCCTGGATCCCTGGAAGTGTCCAAGGCCAGGCTGGATGGGGCTTGGAGCACCCTGGGATGGTGGGAAGGTGTCCTTGCCCATGGCAGGGGGTGGAACTGAATGGGCTTTAAGGTCCCTTCCCCCCAAACCCATTCTGTGATTCTGTGCTGCAGAGAACTGAAACTGATCCCACTCTGAGACAGATGATGGAAGAGATGATCTCTTAAGATCCTAATTTACTGTGATCCTGTGATTCCTCTGAACACACTCATGCCTCCTCTGAGTCTGGATTTATGTTTTTCTGTAAATATTTGTGTACAGCACAAAAAAGAGCAATTACTGTAGATGGGAACCTCAGTGGGTTTCAGTGGGCAATGTAAGGTTCCAACCCATGTCACATTTAGTGGAAATTATGAATCCAAGTTACAGATCAAACGGTACCACGGAAAATAGAAGATGTTCACAGACTGCCTGTACATCTGAATGTTGAATTAAGAAAAGTTTTAATTACAATTACTATAACAAAATGTTGCTGTTAGTCTGTGAACAGTAAATCCTGAGTTCAAAATCCTAAAACTGGTAATATTTAACTTGTCTAAAGTTAAATGGGACACAGGAGCACTGCATGAAAAATCTACTGCAGTATGTAAATAACTCATTTACTTTCTGAACTTTATAAAGTTTCTCTCCTGACAATGAGGGAGATTTTCTCCTTTTTGATCTTATTATGATGAGTGATGTTCTGTTTCAGAAAGATGGGCACTAGAGAGGAAGTGGCAGCATTAAACAGGCATGGTCAGCAGCACTGAGGTCACACCAAAATTGTCATTGAAATAGATTGATCATGAAATGTCAGAGACTTGTTCACTTGGAGTCAAACTCATTCTTGCTGAACATGTATGGAGAGCCAGAGTTCCAATCCTGGAAATCAAAGCAGAAAGTAGGAACTCAAGCAGTCCTCTTAGGACAGGACTTTCAGAAATTCTTCAAAGCTGCTGATGGATTTTTGTATAAGTGATTAGGAAAAACTTCAAAAAAGGCTGAGTGTCAATCCATGAAATTGAGGCTTTCTTAAAATTCTTTGCTGAGGACCAAAAAATGAAGCTTCCCTAAACACTGACAATTTACCAGATCTTGGGAGATGTGCTGGAGGAGAATCCTTGTGAATATTACCCCTGCAGGGACTGAGGAATGGGGAATGAGGAACTGAAAGCTGACTCTTCTTAGCTTTTCAAACTTTTGAGATCTCTTCTGGCCTTGACTCATTGTCAGACAGGGCTGGCAGGCAGCTCAAACATTATTCCAGCAGCAGTCTCATGCACATGTGTATTGAACACAGCAGCAGAAGTCAGGTCATGAATCTCATTTCACAAGACAGTAACGAGCCAATCAATACACCAAGCAAATTTTACACATTTTTCCCAACGATGAGAGCCTTTATCCTGGAATCAATATCCTGGGATGAACATGGAGGTGTAGCCACATCACAGTTACTGAAAACCACCAGGTGTGAGCAAGACACCTCAGTGGTTCTAAATAAAGGAAACAAAGAGCCTTGCATTTGGAAAGCTCTGGATTGGCAATCTACCATGAACTGGAAAACGTGGAAACACAGACAATCAATCAGAAGCAGCTAATGTGTGGTAACAGGATAGTGCACAGTAATCCTCAAGTGTGAAAACATCCTGCTTCCACAGTGAGAAATAACTGAAACTCAGACCCTGGAGAAAGCAGGGCCCTGGCACAGCCATTGGGAGTGATTAGTGAACATTTAATGGTGTAAGAATTTAGTGGTGTAAGGAGTAAAGTAATGTAAAGGAGTAATGCAGCGCCTGGAATTTGAGCCTGGACATAAGCACTAAATGAACTGCATCTTTAGGGAGAGAGGAGAGAGACTTCTTCATTCTGCATCACCTAGATAAGCATGCCATGGAAGGAAAACATTTCTGACAGCAGCTGGCTGTGAAACACTTCATTCTTTTAATGTTTTTCAGCTAACTCAGGCAGAGGAAGTTAAAAACAAAAATATGCAGCAGGCATGGAAGGAGTACTGCACTCCACGTCAAGACATGTGAGAGTGATCCTTTAAACCAGCAACTACCAAAAGAAGATGAAAACACAGCAGACTTTATGATTGGTCTAAGATTGAAGAGAAAGCCTTGCTTTGTGGGAGGCTAGATCCCTTGATAAGAGCTCAGAGTGTGCTGGTAATCAGGAACTGAAACATCAGAAAGAGAAAAGTATTGGCAGATTGAGAATTTGTCAATGTGGTTAGCACACATTAAGGAAAATCTGTGAGACACTGCCAGAACTGTGACACCTGAACTTGATATCATGGATCCCCATGGCCACCTGAGGTCATTTCAAGTTCTGCTTTCTTTTGGTACTGACTATAGGTACTCTTGTCATTCTTCTGTTGGTAGTATGGGCATGAGGGCCTGGGAAAGGAGTGTGTGCAGAGCTGTTTTGAAGAGAAGCAGAAGGGCTTTTACCTCCCAGCTGCCCTCCAGCAGCAAAGAAAAGGAGTTCAAGTTGAGCTAAGAAGTGGACAGAACCAGGGCACTCATAAACTTCTGGGCTCAGTAGACAAAACTGAAAAATAAAAATACAGGAGGGGAGTGAGAGATGATTTCACAGAAGGAAGGTGTTGAGGGTAGTTCTTTGGAAATCAACAAAGCCACCCAGAGAAGGTCTCTTTAAGTCATGTTGAAATGTTTTGTTCCTTGCCAAGTTCAGTGGTTTCTTTTATTTCCCCTGTATTTAACCCCCTGTCTGTGTCACAGTTAACTCCAGTTCTCAGAGCAAACAGGCTGCTCAGAGTCCCAACATTTCATTTTTAGAGAAGCAGAAATACAAAATCTAAACACTTTTACTCCTCTTTTTATAGAGGTGGGTTTCTTTGTTGAGTTCTGCCCAGGTTGCTGTGCGCTTTTGGCCACCTCAATTTTTCCTTTTGTTCTCTTCCTCACACACTCCCACTCATCAGCCAGAGCCCATTTGCATGTCCCTTGCTAACCCACCCCACCAGTGTCAGTCAGCACTTCTTGTCCCACTCATCATGAACTGAACTTGTACCACCTGGCTTGGAGGCTGCAAAGGTCTGCAGGGTCTCCAGGAGCCAGTGCCTCTCCTGAGATGATGATCTCCCATTCTTTACTCTTCAAGACCCCCCTTGGGAGTATAATTCCAGAGCCAAGTGAAGTATCTTGTGGGTCCCTTCAAAATGAGGATGTTCTGAGATTATGTGATCTGATGGGTTTTGTGCAGGGACCATACAAGAGCTGGTGGCATGCTGTGACCATGGCAAATTTGGGCATGAAGTTTCTGAGTCACAGACTTTTCCACAGGGTTCAAATCCTCTGACCAGGCCTCCACTAGGGTGGTTCCTCTTTAACTCCCTCATAAACAGGCACCATAATATTTGACTTTCCTTCTAGGAAAAGCAGAAGATTGTGAATCACAAAGGGCCTTTGTTATGAGAGCAGCTCTGCTTTCACTCTGCCTCCTCAGAGCAGCCCTTTGATGCCTATTTCCTGTGGCAAGTAAAAACAAAAGAAAAGAAGTATGGGAACACATTTTTATTGTTTTTCTTTCACCTTGTTTATGATGATTCAGTAATACCTATCAGACCCCAACAGCCTCTCCTGCACTGCATTATTCTTCCCTGGGATGAAGGCATGAGGGGGAAGATGGAAACCAGCAGATGGATCCATACTGTGGATTCATTGGGCTTGGGACTTCTGCACCTGGGAAAACTGCAGAGTCCCATGGATCAAGGCCCCAAAACTTAGCTGGGACTGATTGGGATGGGAGACCACAAACTAACTGCCCCTGAGGTTTCTCCTTGAGTTTATTTTCCCCTTGCTCAGGTATCTCTGAGGGTGAATTATTTAGGAGACATAAGGGAAGAGTGGGAAACTCTCCAGCCTCTGCCTCCCCACGAACCCAGAGGAAGGAGATATTGTCTCTGTGGTTAGAAAAACCAGACATGTGTCAAACGTTTGCCTTTGAGTCTTCAGTAGAAAAAATTGTCACATGAGCTGCACTGTAGCTTGTGGTGGAGCTTTATCAGCTTGGCCCACCGAGGGCTGGTTTGAGGTGGAAAAATGTAACACCTAAATGCAGCTGTTTGCTTCCTGAAGAAGGATACTTGCAAACTTTCCCACCTTTGGGGTTTTCAGGCATCTCTTCTCCCTGATGTGCAGCCCACGGAGCTGGAAGAGCAGGACAGACAGCAGGAGCAAAGCAGCTCCCAGAAAATCAGACTTTCTGAATATGCTTTTAAGAAAAAGTAGTGTTTGGTCTTTCTTCTTTTCTTTTATTTAAATGTGTGAAACCGAAGCAGGGTGAGATAAATAAGCATGGTCTGGCACACAATCACAGGCTCACAGAATCACTGGGCTGGAAGAGACCTCCAAGAACATCGAGTCCAACCCAGCCCTAACACCTCAACTAAACCCTGGCACTGAGTGCCACATCCAGTCTGCTTTAAACACACCAGGGATGGTGACTCCACCACCTTCCCAGGCAGACCATTCCAGTACTTTATTATTCTTTCTGTGAATTTTTTTTCTTAATATCCAACTTATATTTCCCTTGGTGCAGCTTGAGGCTGTCCTTCTATCAGTGCTGCCTGGAGAAAGAGCCCAACCCCACCTGAGCACAGCCACCTTTCAGGAGGTTGTGGAGAGTGATAAGGTCACCTCTGAGTCTCCTTTTCTCCAGGTTAAACAACTCCAGTCTCCTCAATTGTTTCTCGTGGGGCTTGTGTTCCCAGCCCCTCCATCAGTTTACGTTACACAGGCATGATCTGTCAGCACACAGACTAGAGGAACCACAGTCCCTGACTGCCAGCTCTGTGCAGAGCTGGTCACCATCCCAAAGAGAGGTTCCCTGTGCTGTCCTGGCACGTGAGGGGTTGGTCTGACTTTGTGTGCTTGGTTTGGACACCAGACAGGCCGTGCCAATGGGCAGAGAAAGTGTCCTGACCTATTTATCTCACTGCTACAGGTACAGGACTATATGTTCAGTTCAGCTCTGGGCCTCTCACTACATGAAAGACACTGGGGTGCTGGAGCAAGTCCAGAGAAGGGAACAGAGCTGGGAAAGGGTCTGGAGCACCAGGAGAGGCTGAGGGAGCTGGGAAAGGGGCTCAGCCTGGAGAAAAGGAGGGTCAGGAGCCACTTTGTGGCTCTGCACAACTCCCTGACAGGAGGGGACAGCCTGGAGAGGTTGGGCTCTGCTCCCAGGAGCAGGGACTGGACAAAGGGAAATGACATCAAGTTGCACCAGAAGAGGATTAGATTGGATATCAAGAAGAAAAAATTCATCAAAAAGGTGGTCAAGCACTGGAACAGTCTGCTCAGGGAAGCAATGGAATTGCCATTCCTGGAAGTGTTCAAAGGACATGTGACACTTCAGGTGGCACTTGACACCATGGTTTACTGGTGGCCTTGGCAGTGCTGGGTTAATGGTTGGACTTGATGATCCAAAAGGACTTTTGTGATTCATTACTTTTATGTTGTCTTGGCTTTTTAGGGTCTCTTTTAAGTTATTTCCTATAATTGGCTCCCTCATTGGGACTCTGCTTGACCAAGGACCCAGAAGAAAGGACAATTCCTATACTCCAAGTTTTCTTTCTACAGCAAACGGGGATAACTGGTTTAGATCACAAGTACTCAGCAAGGTTTACTCCTAAATATGTAAATGAGAATAAAATCAGCACTTTAAAAAAAAAACAAACCCTAAAATTTCCTCCCAACTTACTGTTGGGTGTCTGGAACAAAAGCTGCAGGAGGGAGCACACAGTGTTTGAAGTGGGCACGTCAGATTGTCGTGTTCTCCCTCAGCAGATGGTTCCTTTACAGGAAGCCACCACAATTTTTGTTCTGCAGCTGAACAGATCACGAAAACCCTCAGTGCTGCCACCTCGCCCTTCCACATCAGTGAGAAAAGTTAAAGGAACCAATTTTCTTCAGCCCTTTTGGAGGCCAGAAGATTAATTTTGTAAATTCCTGTTTTATTTGCCTGTTCCTTAATGCCATGTGCTTGGACAAGCAGATGCACCTGAGTTATGAGTATTTATCATGCTGGGCTTTGTCACTGACAGTGAAGGACACCAAAGCAGCAAATCCTTGCTGTCCATTTGTGCAGGAACATCAAGTTCCTCGAGGCTGGACAGTTATTGACCCTGGGAGCCACTGAGTCACTTTGCAAGTTCCTGTGTTTTCTTTAGGTGGAAATGATAATCAGATATCCAAACCATCTGGTTTAGCTTTCTAGCATCTTTTTACCAAGCTGTGATAGTCACAATGTCGTGATGCTGAGCAGTGATGGCTGGAGGGTATTAGTTCTGTTCCTTTGATTTTCCTTCTACCAGGGAACTAATCCAAATTGTTCTTTGGCAACAGCTGCTTGAATAGAAAATGTTATAGAAAATTGAATGACCACAACAGCTCAGAACAATTTCTCCCCACAAGTCAATAATTGAGTTTACAGGTCAGGACAGCATAAATGCTGCAATGGATTTGTCACCTTAGCAACAAATAGGGTCCAAACACAGATAAAGGAAGATTATACAACATTTAAGTGACTGGTATTGTGGTCAGAGTGTAGTAGGTTAATAATTGCCAAGATGGTGTAAGTGAAATGAGCATTTCTCAAACATATGAAGCTCTTCAGGAACATCCATGGTAGAAGATAATGTAGGAATTGAGTGTGTTTTGCTTACAGATATTCCAGGTGTGGCTCCATCACAGAGCTGATAGCCACAGCTGAAAGAGTTAGACACTTACTGAAGCCAGTGGAAACTTAAATATCCTGTAAAAGCACACTGAGATAGCTTAGAGATGAGAAAGAGAAACTTCCTCTTCCTACAAATAAAATTTTATAGGAAAACTACTAATTGTTAAATGTTGTTAAATGTTTATTAATCTTATGATTACAGAGCTGTCTGAAGGACCCATGCTGATTCACATGTGTAAGTCAAATGCATGTGTTGGATCTGTTAAGATTAAATTAGAAGCAAAAATATGATCAAGCATGGGATTGTCTTTTCCGTCTGGTCAGCAGTTAAAAGAGAGTAATATGTGCAAAAAGAAACAAAAAAATCTGATCTAGCCACTGTCAAGCCGAGGAGAGACACTTGGATGTTTGTGGAAATAAATTAACATATGTTATGTGTGAAGGGTACAGCCATTCTTTAAAAGACCCGTGACAAAAACCTAATCAAATGACAGCTCTAATGACTCGAGCCCGAAGGGAGCTGTTACAATAATTACACAACATGCAGAGGGTTGTAATAGCAGGGCCTCACCCGCTGAAAGATGAAAGGAGGGTGGCAAATGGAAGTATTTGTATTCCCAGAGATGCCAGGGAGGCACAAAGAGAGGAGCAGAGGAAAGGTGCACCAGGAATCAGTTTACCCAGAGCAGTTTTGGCCCAGGGGCTGAGTGCTTGGGCTGATACTGGAGTGGGACGTGGATTGATGGGTGCAGGGTGTGCAGAGAAAGCAGATCCAACCAAAACTACATGAGGAGGTGCTGAAGGTCTGCAGGGGGGCACTTGGTGGTCTGAGCCACATCTCTGCCTGTCAGGGTACAGGATTCCCATTCTCAGAACATGATTCACTGAACCATCTCCTTTTAGCCTCCACAGGTCACCTCTGTCTTGCCTAAGCTGGTACTTGCAATGTCCTTGGGTGATTTCTTCAAAGAAAAGGAGGCTTGAAGTGCACAGCGGTGTGGAGCTCCACTGAGCATTAGCAGGGATCTTCTCCTTACATAACATTTATTACCTAAGACCACCTTCCTGATTTTTCTTCATAATTTTCTCCATCTATTCAACTTTGTTGTGGGCACTCACTGTTGCAGAAAAAAAATAAATTGTTTATCAAGACAATGTAGGTAAATTCCTTGATGCACAGTCACATTTTCTTTTATAAGTGAAAGCAAAAGTAGATAACCTGAACTAGGGAGGTTTGCACTTCAATCAAGGCCTGTGATAAGTTTAAAGGTGTTGTGCCCCTTGTATTACCATATATTTAATTTCAATGCAAGCAAACGTACAGAATGTTAATGATCATCCAGTAAAATGAGAGCTTGATAGGGAAAGCTGTGCCACAGATCTGATGTGCTGCATTTCACAGGTCAAAAATCTGTACTATCAAATCTGAAGTTGCCTTCTCTTCAGAGTGAGAAAAAGAGAACACGTTCTTCACTAGGTGCCCCTAATTTTCTCAAAAACATGCCAGCTTTATTTTCCTTTAAAGGAATACTAATAACTTTAAAGACTGATTTTCCTGAGGGCCAAGAGGAACACTTTGTTCCAAAGCCTTTTGTCCTTTAGGTTATCATCTTCCTGTCAATCTGGATGGATGAACTTTCTTAACAGCTGAGGCTCCCAGAGTTATTCCTAGATTTCTGAGAAGAAATTAAGTAGCTGTTGGGGAGCCAGTGGCTAGTGGAAATAAGTCTGAGGTGTAGACTTTTAGTTTCAGCAAATTGGAAAATGACAATTTCAAACATGAATGTCAGTGATGCTGGAGCCAGAATCACATGTTGGATCTGTGTCTAAGTTGTACTTTTATCTTATTTTCCACCATAGCAAATATGTGGTAATTTATCCCAATTCTCTGAGTAATGTATCTGGTTTTTTTCCCTCAGTAGCTCACAATTATTGAAAAACTCTTGTACTGGGAGGATCTGAGTCACTCCTAACTAGTCCTGGCTCAGAACTAGACCAGAGTATAGATAGCAGTGGATAAGAGCCAGTGGCTCCAGGTTGTCTCAGGGAGAGATTGATGTCACCTCCTGCTTGGATTTGTTCTGGATTGTATATCCTACCATAAAGAAAAAAAATAGCTGAAAATACCATTAAAATCCCTGTGCTCATTTTATCCCTGTGATTTCCTTTAATATTTCTTTCTCTGAGCACTACTAAGTCCGTTAATTCCCAGCTGTTGCCTGACTATCAAGAAACAAATGTTTATCCTCTTCTGGCCACGGCCCACAGGTATTAAAAGATAGTTCCACTAATGCTCCACACTAAGACTTCACTGCCACTTGACATATGGAGTAATTTACCCCTGTTGGCAAAAGGAACCAAAATCAGCACGTTCCTTTTACAGCCTAATCCTGTGCGTGGTGTTGATGTGTAAACAGTGACACACGAGAGCTTTACTGCCTGACATAAAACATGCATTAGCACTGAGGGAATGTGTCTGTGCACTGGAGGGAAGTTGGGTTTGTGGGGTTTTATTTTTGATTCAGGGAAGACTGTTTCCTTCACACAGAAATCTTGGTGAAATAAGATGAAACCTCCTGGAAAAGCAAATGGATGCAATACAGAGAGCAAAAGGAGATGATGCATCTCTTCTTGGAACCTGAGAGATGCAGGTGTTCAAATTTGGAATGTAAGTGCCAGCCCATGAATTTGATGGGTGTTCAACATCCACTGCAGTTTAGGGGTTTTATCCTGAGAGAAACAGGCCCTTCCAGAACACATTAAACTCAGACAGTCACAGGCATGGATATCAGGTCAGATGAATCATGTCTTAAAAAAGATCATATTTTTCTTAAATTGTGAGTGGGGAAGGAGTGACTAACATCTAAAGAGATGATATTAGGTGGGATGAATTCTACCCCCAATGTCTCTGAAAATGAAGCCATTTTAGCTGACGAGACACAAGGCTGATGTTTTAGATGAAAGAGACAGTGTGGGACTCTGAAAAATATGAAGCCCTTGTGATTTACAAAATATAGATACTGTCTTGTGTGTGTCTGTGTTCAGGTATTGAGCTGTGCCCTCTGGATTTCTAGTTCTATGCTCTTCAGCATGCTGTCCTGATGCTCAATTTTTAATGAAAAGTGCCTTTTGTTTTACTTAAAAAAAGATTTTTTACTAGCTTTGGGAGGGAGGGAAGACAGGCTCCAGAGCTGCACTGGCCTGAGGACTTCCATTCATCCAGAATTCTTGCTGTGGCAGAGAAGGAACCATTTGGGGTTGCTGAGGACTCTTGAGTAGACCAGTGAAATTCATGGGCAACGACAATTCCTGCTCACTAATTGTGGCACTTCTGCAGGGTCCATGTTGGACGTGAAAGTAATTTGGGGTTTTAATTGTTCTAAGACAAAATTTTGTGATCAAGAAAATGCCATTTGTGTTCAGTGATACAACCTTTGCTAACAGAACAATATCAGAAATCACCATTAAACTACTATATAAATCTTTCCATGGCTTTCAGCTGTTGTTATTTATTGTTTCTGTCCTGTCTCCCCACCTGAGAGCACAATATCCTGGGTCTGGAAACTGTGGCAGTGTGGCAAAATTTTAAAATATAGAATTATTTCTCTGTAATGAAGAATTATGAACTCTAGGATCTTATTTGTCTGGAAAAAAAAAGGTAGCTGAGGGGGCATCTGATACAAATGAATACAAAAACTTGCATCTAATTTTCCCAACACTAAACCCCAGGGGAACATCAAATAGTATTGCTGTCTGATTAGTTCAGAAAAAAACAAGACATATTTCTTGTAGCAGGGTGAAGTACAGCTGTGATATGCTTTGCCAAAAGACAAGGGTATGAGAACACCTAGAAGGTTTCAAAAAGTGATAGAACATATCCTGGGAGGAAAACATAATTAAGCACTTAGAACATCACCTTGGTAGCTGCTGAAGACTCAGAGCTTCTTGATATCAGGATATTCTTGGTCTTCTTTATACATCTTCTGTTGGGCATTGCTGGAGGCAGAATTTGGCTAAGCAGATCTTTGGTCTCAGGCAGCTTCATGCTGCTCCACCTCATACAGCCTGTGCACTCTGAAGGAGCCTTCTTAAGCCTCTGTGCCCACCAAATGCCTTACCTTGACCTGAAGCAGAAGGAAATAATCCAAATTTCTCCAGGAAATTCGATTTGGGTAGTCTGGGTGAGATGTTTAACAAAGTACTCATATGTGTTATTAGCTTTAAGTCCACAGGGCGTGGAGAAGGAGAATTTGTGAGACTCCAACAAGGATTTAAGGCTGAGTATGTTTGAAGAACAAAACCCTCTATTTTCCTGTGTATTTTAGATCCTCTTTAGAAAGAGAAAGAAACAATTTTGGCACTGCTGTCTACAAGGCACCACAGTGAGGCTGGGAGTCCAAACATCCACAGTGTGCAGAGGGTTCTCAAAGTGAGATGTATCAGGGTCCCCACCCACCAGCTGTGTCTTTGTGTCCCAGATTGTCCCACACAGTGAAGCTGGTGACACCTGGTGTCACCCTCCTGCAGCACAAAGAAGCTGCACCTTCATGGGCATTGAAAGGGACAAGAACAATTCTGTCTCTTTTTAAGGATTGCCTGCTTGGCCATGAGCAAGCACTGAAGAGCCCAAATTTGTTTTGTTGAGGGAGGTTCTCAGTAATTCTCTCTGCTGTGATCTGGATCAAGAGTGGAGCCGGACAAATGGAGGGTGTCACATCCTGACCCACATGTCTGTGACCAGAAACACTGGATTTTTCTGTTTGTGCCACAGGAGAAAGGTCAGGGCACTGCAGACAGGACCCTCTTTCATGGCACCATGGGCAAAAGAAACCCTCTAGATATCACCTGCTCAGGGGCTTCCTGACACCATCATTCTTCACTCCCACAGGAGCTTCCAGCCAGGGGATTTAAACCCTCATGGAGCCTTGACAAATTCAGCCCTCAAGGTGAAATCACAGACCAAATCAACACTCAGCTGCTGCAGAGCTGATTTGGTTTTCAGCATGAAAAACAGCATGAAGAAATTGCAGATGTTTCTGGCTTGTGATTTCTTCTTTTTCTATTCCCCAGCCTCTTCTCTCAAGAAAGTGTTTAAATTATTCCCATGTACAAGGAAAGCCTAGGGAGCAGAAGTGTTTCTGAGCAGGCAGCTAAATGTTGAAGGTCTGAGGAACAAAACTTTCTGGTCCAGCAGGTCAGCTAACAGCATCTCCCACTGAGAGACAAACTGGGGGAAATTCAGCTGCTTCAATCTCTCTCTGACAGAAATGTGGTTGAGAGCACAGAGTGCCTGTCAGAGCACATATCTGCTGCCAGCCCTCCCTGATAACACCTGGGACCACCAGGAAGGTGAAACTGAGCTTAACACCAGGACAGCAGCCTCAGAGGTGCTACCAAGCAGCCCTGCAGGTGTTCAGAGTTGGGGGCAGAGAAGAACACAAGCACTTTGGGTTTTCTGCTGTGGTGGCAGCCCCTGACCATCACACTCAGTCTCCACAACCCATGACTAAATAGCTCATGGACTTGAGGAGAACCAAGGTATTTCAGAGCAAAAATGTGATGCAGGAAGAAAATGAAGGTAGCAGAGAGCAGGCAAGAAACTTTTAGAGAGTGAGGTTTACAGAGGATTGGACAGTAAGCAGGGCTGATTGTGGAAGAGAGACTGTGAGGCAAATGACACCAAGTTGCAAGACATCAGACTCCTTTATTCAGAATAATATTCCCTGAAGAGATCATGATTGCTATTTTTTTCTTTCTCACAATTGCCTAGAAATTCAGGAACTAAGAACCCACGGGAGGATTTTTCTTGTGGTATTTTCTTTTGCTACCTACAGGATTAACACTTGTGTTCATCCCTTGCAATGCAAACATTTCAACATTTTCCTTTCTTGAGACAGTTGCTGTGTTTTGGTTTCAAAACGTGCTAGAAAGTGCTCTAACTGTGTTTGGAATCCCCTGTCCTCAGCAAGTGAGATGTGACAACCTAGCAAGGGTGCTTGGCAGCCTGAAGAAAGGGACGGCAACCCATCTAAGTCTGGTGGCTTTCATCCCACTGCTTGCAGGAAAGGTTCCCAGCTCAGGCTGCCTGGCCTCACCATCCCCACAGGCAGGGCTGCTCAGCAGAGGAGCATCTCAGGGGACAACCACAGCTGAAGCAGAGCAGGACCTGGAGATGTGGCTCAAAAGGGGCTCTAAGGAGGAGGAGACAGGCTGTGACAATGAGACTCCAGAAACTCAGTGGAGAGGGGCAGATAGAACTGGAGGATGATGCAAAACATTTTTGGGAGATAATTAGGCTTCCAGGACCTAAAGGAGGCCCACAGGAAGGCAGGAGAGGGGCTTTTCACAGCAGCATGTGGTGACTGGACAAGAGGAAATGGCTTTAAACTAAGAAGAGTAGATTTAGTTTAGATATGAGGAACAAGTTCTTTGCTAAGAGGGTGGAGAGGCCCTGGCACGGGTTGTCCAGAGAAGCTGTGACTGCCACATCCCTGGATGTGTTCAAGGCCAGGTTGGATGAGGCTTGGAGCAACCTGGATAGTGGAAGATGTCCCTGCCACAGAATGAAATGGTTTTTAATGTCCCTTCCAACCCAAACCATTCCATGATTCTGTGATTCTGTAAATTAGCACCCCTTTGACCACAGAGTGAGCTACAGGTGACTGTGCTTGGTTAACCTGTCCTGGTCATCTGAGAGAAGTTAGACAGCAGCAGCCCTGGTTGAAAAGTGGGTGGTGCAACCCTTCCTCCTCCCACACTAATTAGCACGGCTGTTGGGACAAACTGTTTAATTACTGCTGGAATACTGCTGCTTCTACTCCTGGGCTATGGTCCTTCTCCTGTTCAACTAGAAGGACCCAAAATTCACCCCTGTCAAGCCCTGGTTGAGCAATATTAACACAGCATCTGCCAGGCTGTTTTGAATAGCTGCTAAACATCTACGCTGCTTTAAGCGGGAAGAAAAGGCTTTTCAAGTGCTGCATACATTACCCGTAGCGGTGGGGAAGGATGTTAATAATTCATTCATGCTCTCAGACTCTGGAGTGTGCTAGATCTTTCAACTCACAACAATAGACATCACCCTGCAGGCTGTCATGTCCCGCTTTTAACAAAGGGAAAGAAAAGAGAGGCGCTAAAAAGGAGGAAGATTTCCTGGGTGGAAAATCTGAAGCCTGATGAAGAATTAAAGCCTGTTAAATGTCTGCTTGAGCCAGCCATTGAGCAATAAAGCCTACTTGCAACCAGTTGCTGGAAGAAAGAGCTGCATGTGCAGGGAAAAGCATTTGTTGGGAAGATGCTGGCATTGCTTTCCATTGGTTGTGGAATACATCAACCCCCTGGGGTTCCTGTTCAGCAAGTTTTTCTTATTCAAACCAGAGCACAAAGAGGAAGGAGTCACCCTGAGAAAACATATGTGTGGAATTATTTTCATGTGGCTGGACCATCCTCTGAGTACCTGAATTGCCTTCAGCTATACCCTACCCCCACAGGATGTTCCCATTGGAGGTGATAGAATCCCATACGTGTATTTCCAGCTCCAGCAGAAATAAAGGCAACCAGAAGTGGCAAGAGGACTTGTTTAGGATGAAGTAGGTAGGAAAGCAGTCACTGCTGAAGGCTCAGCCAGGGCTTTTGGGCTGGTGACCATTGCTTCTGTGTGGCCACCTGCAGTAACAATCACACCCATGACAAGGAGAGAAGCCACTCATTTCTTTAGGCTTCATCCTGGGTTTGTATTTCTGCTTTCATCTCCTCCTTCTACTTCCCTGAGTGGAAGAGCCTGACCTGTCTTTGCTTCTTCACTTCAAAGGTGGTAAAATCTTGCCTGTCATGCTGAGAAACCCCATGCCAGTCTGATGTGAAGGAATGTCCTAGTCATGGGGGAATTGCATTTTAAAAGAGAAAGATTGAGATCCTTTAAGTGATAGGTACTAAACTACACCCAAAAGTAACACGAAGGTCCTCCCAAAAGAGTGGACCATGTGAGTGAGCAAGAGAAAGCAACAGAACCAAAATGTTTCCTTGCTGGGCAGGCAGGAGATAAATAAATACAATTTAATCTTTCTGAAATCCAACCAGCCTTCTTATTTCTGTAGCCATGTCAACAGTTTTGAGCCATTTTACAAATTCCTCATGTGACTCCCCTCATTCAGATTCTGAATTATCTCAAATTGAATGACAAATGGAGAAGAGGCCTCAAGCCCCACCACGACAAATGTCTTGATGAAGACTCTGGTTTTCATGACATATACCAGCCCATTGAATTCAGTATTTTACTCCCTAGAGTTCACTTACTGCTATTTCCCATGGAAAACTCCCAATGGACATTTTTGTGTACTTGGGAGAAGAAAAGCAATACTTTAATTCTTCCCTTATACAAGTCTGCACATCAACCACAGAACAATCTCCCTTCAGGACAGATTCCCTCAAAGCAGAATTTCAATTTGAGCACTGCTGCAAGAAAGAACAAATTGGAGATTCCAGGCTTGCTTCACCCAGTTGCAATCTAAGTTCAAAGCAGGCAGATACTGCTGGAAGGATATATTGACCCTTGTCAGCCAGCTCCACCAAGGCCCCTAAAAAAAAAACCAGGGTGAAGATCTTCTGAGGCAGAGGCAGTCCCTGTGCCTCTCTGAGCTCAAAGCAGTGTCACTTTATCTCCTGAGGACATTCTAGGGACCAAGTGTGAGGGGCTGACCTGCCCTTTCACTCCCCTCAACTGTGGGGGCCTTTTCAGGGCTTTTCACAGCTCATCCTCATCCTCCAGCTT
Source organism: Cettia cetti (assembly GCA_013401135.1). Lineage (NCBI taxonomy): Eukaryota > Metazoa > Chordata > Aves > Passeriformes > Sylviidae > Cettia > Cettia cetti. The sequence continues at coordinate 18,954 of VZUI01042678.1, forward strand.
GGGCATGGAGATCCCAGGAGCTGGGTGAGCTCTTGGAGGAGACAGACAGGCACTGCCCTGCTTTCCCTGGGTGCCTCCATTCACCCCTCTCCTCGCTGTCACCCCTGGCACAAGTGCCAGCAGGATGTGACAAGATTGCAAAGTCTTGGCACAGGACTCCTGATTTCTTTTTTCCTTCCCTCTGCAGGGACATGGAGCCAAGAAAGTGTCAGCTCCATAACTCTGCCCCAGCAGAGCCCTGCAAACTGCCTCAGCCAAAGCAGCTGAATAGGAAATGGGATGGAGCTGGAAACTTGTCCTTGTCAGCTGGGTTCTCCATCCAACAACTCATAAAAAACCCTAGATGAAAGCAGCCAGAGCTATTACAGCTTAGTCCTATCTGAGAAATGGCATTTAATCCCCACACTGTTTATTTAACTCTACACGACAGTTGTGTAATGTCATGCTGTTCTGTCCTGATCTTGTGCCACAGGGAAGCTTTTCAGCTCAGGAAATTCATGGGTCAAACTGCCAGGTCTCTGTGTTTTGCAGAGCTCTGCCATATAAACGATTATTCCATAAAAGAAATCCCTCTAACCTACAAATTTTGGCACGAAAAGAAAAGAAAAGAAAAGAAAAGAAAAGAAAAGAAAAGAAAAGAAAAGAAAAGAAAAGAAAAGAAAAGAAAA
>VZUI01042679.1:0-68641 GCA_013401135.1 Cettia cetti
AGATAGATAGATAGATAGATAGATAGATAGATAGATAGATAGATAGATAGATAGATAGATAGATAGAAAGATAGATATTTTTTCCCCTGAGAAGAAGAGAGAGTAGGAAGACAACGTTCCAGAGAAGGGCACTAATTGGAACCTGGTTCCTCTTCGGTACATCTAGATGAAGCAGGAATAAATATATAAAGCCCATCACATCCATTTAGTAGGGGTGGCAGAGTCCCAGTTTGCAGCTCTGGTGGTGCCTCTGTGCCATTGGATAGCAAATGTTTATTGCTTCTTTAAATTTCTGTTTTCCACATTTTATCCTCAGGAATAAACCTGGCAAGCAGTCATTTTTTTTCCACCTGGAACGATACTGTGGCTTATCTCTTTATTGATCAACTTTAAGACTTGCCCTGCTCCTCCCTCATTGGTGAGGCTCTGTCTCCCCTGAACATCATTGATTCAGCCTTTCTATTTCAAAATACTTACTCCATGTTCATTGATTGCCTTACTACTGCATGCTTTCTTGCCCTGCTTACTGACTTTATTGTTCCTCTCAGTACACATGCCAAGACACAGAGGATTGAGACCAGAATTTTGTTTTGCCTTTGCTTTCTTCAGTCCAAAAGCTGATGTCCACTGTTGCATGTCAATAGCAGGAGGCTTTTTTCACATCTTTAGTTTATTTCTCCTTTTTGGGATAGAATGTTCTCTTAGAGGCTTGTTTGGATTGTTCTTGTCCAGCAATTATTATTTTACATTTGAATATGTCATGCTGTCTGAACTTGCACCTTTTGGGATCATTGCCTCAAATTTGTTTACTTTTCTAGTACTTTGCAAATGAGATCAGCTTTTCAGACTGTCATACCTGTTGCCTTTTTACTGGTACCCATTCCTATCATGAGAGAACTCTGTGGGGTTAAGTCACTTTCCAGAGTAAGGCTCTGAACTTTGTGAATTCCCGCATCAATTTTCTTGTGATTCAATGAGTGCTATAGGTCCCACTATCCTGTCCTGTCAGCCACAGCAGATAATAAAATGATGATGAAATGGATTGAGGCACAGTGAGGACAAAATATACTGACACAGACGTGTACTGTATGATAGTAACTTGCCCAGTGATTTTTCATGTACAAGATATGACATCATGTATCCACACAGGATATAGGACTCCTCAGATGTAAGATACCTACCCACCCAGACAGAGTAAATTGCAAGACATTTTAGTTAAACTTCTCTGCAGGATACAAGTTTGACTCAGGCCCCTTAACTGTCTGATCTTATTATCAAAGGAAGAGCAGACATAACAGACTTCGAATGTAGTGGGTGATCAGACCACCTAAGGAAACCTCCTACTTTTGTCCTTGAAAGCCTATCTCTCCATTGACTTTGAAGACAGTGGGAAAAGATGAGCCTCAGTAAACCAAAATTAGCTTCTGTGAAAATCCCTGGGGTCTCTTCAGCCATTTCCAGCAGAAGGATAAAGTTTTAGCAAAATATAAAGATTTACATAATTTATATATAAGTTGCAATTACCTATTGGAAAAATATCTATTAAGAAATCATGGTAGAGTTTTAATGAACTGAAAAATACATTCATATGTTTTCAAAGAAATTTTCCTTGGATAATTAGATACTGTATTAAATCAGTCTGAGAGTCAGACAAATTACTGGCAAACCAATGCATAAGAGATGACTAATTCTCATATAACAGTGTCACCTAGGCACTACTATGAATAATGCATTCCAAAGCATAAAATAGAAAGCACCTGAATTAAACCCCACGTCTGAGAGTATCTGAAGGCAAAGAGGGGTGAATGAGGAAGGGAAATGAATATTAATAACCACTGAGACTTCTCAATCAACAGACAGATTTAATCTGTTTGTCTACTTTGTGGAACTTTTCAGACTGCATGCTCTGAATGAACGAAGAAAAAAAAAAAAAGAAAGAAAAAAGCAAACCAGCAGAAACAAGAAGAGATGTATTAAGTTTTTTATTCTCTTTTGAGGGCAAATTACAACTGCCAAGTTTCTCTGTGGAGCATGGTGGCAGATGAATATACTTCTTCTATTTTTAGTGTACAAAGGTCATCTTCACTTGAAAAGGAGAAACAGACTGTGCACCAGTAGCAACTTGAACAGCCACCAGCAAAGAACAATTAATTTTCTGAGACAGTGTTACAAAGACACCAGCAACAAGAATCATGCTGAAAGGGTAGCCTTTGTTTCTTCTCTCTTCTTCCCCACCTCCCTTCCAGACATGCAGTTCTGCTGCTTTTTTTGTGGTGACCTTAACATGTGCCAGATCTCTCTGTGAGACACTTTTACATGCTAAAGCTGCAGAAAGCAAAACTAGAAAGCTGTATGACTTTTTTCCCTATTAATGAATTAAAGTGATCTACAAAGGACTTGACAGATGCTAGAGCAAGTCAAAGACGAAGCTGAGGAGGAGGGGGAAGGGTTTGGAATAGACAACTATTTGCATAGGCAAGGGAGAATGGAGTTGTGAAAGGTAAGACCTAGAAAATGTTCCACCTCAGCACAGGACTGAGGTGTTACCAGACCAGGTCACCCTTTGGGAAAGTGAAATATTGTACCCAAAGCAAACTGCAAATTGTCAGAAAAAAGATTGACTGGGGTAGAAGGTTGCTGCTTATGTTTGTCAGGAAGAATCAGAAATAGAGAAGAAATCACTCCCATTTTGCTCAAACTGAGCTGTATGGGAATCTACCTGACAAGATGGATGGAAGCATATCTTTAATCTAGGTGGGTTTTCTTTTTGGTTATTTTCTGAACACACTCTGGTGTCTGATGATTAGAGAAAGCAAAACCCATGTAACACCAGTCACATGGTGGGTATGTGGTCCCCCGTCTGTACTTTTGCATAGTTTCTCCTTAAGGAAAACTCATTGCTAGGTGAGTCATAATCATAAACCTTATCCGTATTCTTGAACTCCTGTACCTTCCACAGCAGGCTGGCTACACATAGGCTGCCTTTGGCAATGGTCTCCTGCTTATGATGCTTTCTCTGACATGCCCAGGAATAATCTACGAATGTGTGCAAGTTGGAATAGGTCAAAGGAATGCCAAGGTCTGTTCTCAAACCAGTATGATGCCTGGCTCTTGTCTTTTTTTTGTGGTGAAGGATTGTATAATTCTTTGCTTAAATTTTCACCTCGGCTACTTACACAATAATTATTCTCCAGTTGTAATTGCTGTCATTCCTCAATAAAAAAATAGAAAATGAATGGAAATATTTTGGCATATTCTTTGAAGGTTTTGTGATAGAAACAGAAAAATTTACTTTGAAACACATCTATGAAGGTCATGTGGGCTGATCTTCTGATTAAAGCAGAAAGATACCCAAACCTCCAGTCTGCAAATTTGCTTTCTAGTTTTTTTCACCCAGGATTGCAGAATCACAGAATCACAAAGTCACATGATAATTGAGGAGGGAAGGGCTCTCCGGAGTTCATCTGGTCCAACCCCCAACTCAAGCAGGGCTGCCTAAAAACGATTGCCAGCACTGTGTGCCGTTTTTGTGTATCTCCAAGGATGAAGATTCCACAACCACAGGAAAGTCTGTGTCAGTGCTTGGCAACCCTTACAGTTAAAAAGTGTTTCCTCATGTTCAGAGGGAACCTCCTGTGCTTCAGTGTGTTTCTATTCTCTCATAAAAATTCCAGTGAAGTCTAAAACCAGTCTCCTTGAAAAAAATAATACAGACTGTTGGAATAGCTAGAGGGTTAGACACGAAAAATAGGTTGGTCTAGATAATGTCTGAAGTTCTTTCCAAACTCAATTATTTTATTATCCTATGATTCAAGCTAATATATGTGATTTTGCTAATGTGATAAAGAAATTCTGGGATCATGTCTTTCTTAAGCAGTCACAAGCCAGAAACTGTGATTCATAGCTGGTGAAATGTGATTGAAGGCATCATATGTGTGAAAATATTGTTTTCACTGATTCTCAAAAGGTGTTGTCTGTGTTAATTTAAACACTTGGTTTGTCCAAAAAGATGAATTTAAATTAAAGTTCAGATAGCTTGCAGAATCAAAGTAAAACTTGTTTAATTATTATTAAAATAGTCTTATGATAGGGTGCATTAAGCAGAGCTGTTATGTAGACATAAAGGGTCAAAGTGTCTAGAATCATTATGCAAAAAAAAAAAAAAAAAGACAATGTTTCACAAGAGAAAAAAATGATTATAAATGCTTCTGTTTACTGGCAGTTCTGTTCCTCCCTGTTTCTACTTCTAATAATACCATTTAATTCAGGAAAATACATTTTTCCTTGACTTTTTATTTCCAGCTATGCTGAAAAATTTATCACTGTTATGTCATTACTGTATCTGGTCTCAAGAAATGGTAACACTGAAACCATATCATCAATGCATTACTTAATTTTTCATCCTACCTGATGATATACCAGCATTTTGCTAATCCTTTTGTTGTATTGGTCTGTGATTGAACAAAAAATTTGAATTATATTCTGGTCTCCCAGGCATACTCCATTTGACTTCTTTGCAGTGATCCACAATTTGTGGCCTAGCAGTAGAAGCTGTTTCACTTGACAAGCCTTTCTTTACACAGGTAAAAACCATTATTTACCTCAGAGGAATAACCAAACCAGGGAAACAGAGAGAGAAAGAGCTAAAGCAAATGAGCAGATCTAATTGGCTTAAACAAAGACTGGGCTTGGTTTGCTTGGTTCTCTTGTGAAGGCCCACAGTTGTTAAGCCATGCACATGTAAGTAAAGCTACCAGTTAAAAACAAACCACATAGAAGAGTGGATATTCCAGGGAGATGGGTTTGATGACTATACAGGACAAAGAATGAGAGTGATGAGATGGAATGAGGAAGATGAGATTACAAGTCCAAGTGCATATGGGTTGGAGTATTTAGACGGAGAGAATTGCCCTATGGAAAAGTACTTGGGAATTCTGCTGGATGAAAAGCTGAACATGGGCCAACAGTGTGTTTGCAGCCCAAAAGGCCCAGCCATATCCTGGGCTGCACCCAAAGAAGTGTCATGATTTTACCCCTCTGTCCCTGTGAGACTCCCCTTGGAGTATTGCACCAGCTTTGGGGCCCCCAGGAAAAGAGAGACACAGCTCTAAGAGCAGGTTCTGAAGATGACCACAAAGATGATCAGAGGAATGGGGCACCTCTCCTGTGACCACAGGCAGAGAGAGCTGAAGTTGTTCAGCCTGGAGAAGAGAAGGCTCTGGGGGGACATCATTGTGACCTTTCAGTTCATAAAGGGGGCTTGTGAAAAGAGGGGGTTTATGGAAAATGCTTTTTATGTGGGCAGATAGTGATAGGACAAGGAAGAACAGTTTTAAACTAAAGAAGGAGAAGCTTTGATAAGATACTGGGAGGAAATTCTTTACTTGGAAGGTAATGAGGCACTGGCACAATTTGTCCAGGAAAATTGTGGATGCCCTATTCCTGGAAAGGAAGGCTGGGTTGTATGAGACTTTAAGCAATCTGGTCTAGTGGAAGATGTCCCTGACCATGGCAGGGGAGTTGGTCTCTTCTAACCTGATTAGTTCTATTTTTCTCTAAGTGTTATTTTATGACCTACAAAAATATAAATGGAGAAGCCAGTCCAGTTGAGATTGTTGCAGCTGAAAAATCCTGCTCTCCAGATCTCACTCCATGAGTGTAGATAATTCATACCTGTGTCCATGTATGTGTGCAAGTATGAAAAGTATAGGGGAAAAGAGCAGGTCCTTACTGTGCTCATGGGAAAATGCTGAACCGACCAGATTTTAATTTCCATTATTTTGGGGTCACTTTGTTTCTGTCCATGAGCATCTACAGGCAATTTTTTACACTGTGAAACGTGTGAGAGGAATCTGACCAACAAAAGTCACACAAATGAATTAAATTCTTAATCTGTAAATGCCTTTGGGCAGTTTGGGCTTTCTGTACATATTCTACCTTATCACTTCTCTTCAGAGAGAGAGACCAGAAGTCTATAACTTACATCTGCTTTCCTCTATCCATAAATGATTATATAATTTTTTTACAAAGTTGTTGTACATAAATGGCCTGAATGAAATGAGCAGACAGACAATTTGCAGTGAGTGAAACTTGTTTCTCTAAGTATGTTTTCTAATAAAGCTTATAATCTTCAGTCAATAAAATAATAGAAAATTGAAAATTGCAGTTCTGGAAAAAAGTGAATTATATTCACATTCACAAAAATGAGGAACCACAGTAAGAGCTTTCTGATATACTAAGCCACATTTTGATAATTCTTCTGTGATATTATCATTATTTGCAAAGGTAATTCAAGACTGCCTCAAAAACCTGGGGTTGATTGTAAATACTCTGTCAGAATTAATCCTCAAAGCTAATGTGCAACTCAGACTCACCAGCATTCAGTGGGAAAAGATTTTACCCTAATTTCAGAGGAATATATGGAAAGCCTTAAGAAGTTCTCATTCTCTCTCATACTGTGAATAAGAGGAAAAAATAAGAGCAAAAATAAACCCCTTTGTGAAACATATGATTTAGTGCATAATACTAATTTTATCACTTTTAATAACTGAACCAAGATAAGGATAAAAGTGCAGACAAATTTTGACCTTATCAACTCTAGAAATTTAACAATAACCAACTTCTTATTAATACAAAGGGAGCAGTATTAAAATTGGTGAAAAGTGATATATGTGATTGATGATTCAAAAATGATTGATGATTCATCCCTCTACAAAACACAGAGTAAGGGATGAGAGAGTTAATGAATGAAAAAATGCTGATGAAGACATTGCTGAAAATAAAAAATGTGACATAGAAATGTAAAAAACCCCAGTATCACAAAAATTGCCTAAAATGATGATCAGAGCTGGCTGATTTTGAGTTAGGCTTGCAATGAAACTTGTTTCTAGAGCTCAGCAGGCCCAGTATAACATAGAGACACAAAATACTGGGATGTCAACACATACTGCAATTTGATTGAATATTTTGAGCAATATCTTTCTCCTCACTGAAACTGACGATATGGAGAATTGAAACAAGGTAGATACAGATAACAAACATCTTGTTGTCAGGTACTGAGGAATACGAAGCTCTTAGCACAGACACACAAAATGAGTCAATAATGAGAATTCTTTTGTTCCTCAGTAAATCTATCATGAAGAATCAAACTGCTTGGTTCACACAACCTTTGTCTCCTTAAAACTTCCACCTAAGGAGGAAAGTCTGTCTTCCTAGGATCAGGCTTATTGCACAGCAAGTATGATAAAGCTGTGAACTGCACCTTTCAGAAAAAAACCCAAAACCCTGTAGGATTAAACAGTTTAAATTTTGAAGTTAAAAAATTTCAATGGCAAGCAACATTCTGAAAATGTGATCATAAGGCAAATTTTGTGAATGGAGACTTTGCAATCTCTATTATGTCACTCTCATAGTTCATCCTTTACAACATCCTAAGTTCTTTTTTTTGGCCAAGCTTTGTGTTTATATATAAAGAGCAACTGTATATGTGGTGTTGAAAAGGTGAAGGATAAGAAATGGTAGTGGAAGGTGTGAAAGGAACTATTAAAGGTCATGAAGAAGGTTGTCTTGACTGGAAACTTCTGTGTGATGTTGATAAGATTTGCCCATGAAATTAGATACTCTGGTATCTCTGGGACACATGAGATAGGAGAGGAAGGGGGTGGAGAAGAGAGGAGAACATTAACATTAAATTTGAAAACTTGCTTTATTTTCCTGAAATTTTGATTTTTTGTAAAAATTTTTCCACTGGACTCTATCCAACCAGCTCTATAGACCACCATAGAAAGTATGATGCAGCTCAACTTTCATTTAATAAATTAAATATAAATGGCTTCAATATATGACTCAGGCAAGCAAAAGCTCATCTGCTGCCAATTTTGAAAAGGTATTTTTTCCCTTCCAATAATATAAGTGCTTCTGACCAAAACTCACAGATATCTCCCAGAAAGTGCAGCAATTTGTTCATATTACCAGTTTTTACAATACAGATGAGCATGATGGTAAGGCAAACTTGTTTAGTAGTAGGGATTTATAGTGAGATAGATTAAATAAGACTAGGATCTGAATCTAAAACCCTGGCTCCAAATGCCTTCTAACTTGTAAAAGGAAATTCACAGTCTAAATCATAAACCTCATGCTTATTGCTAATTTTACTGCACTAAAACAAAATTATCAGCAATATTTCATTGCTTTTTAAGCAGTTCATTAGTTTGATTTACTCTGATGATTGCATAAGAGATAATTCACTAGGCAAAATTTTAACAGAAAATATGTGTTATTCTATAGCTTTTTCAAGAGTGGCTATTTATGTCAGGGATTTGCTGGAAACTGGGCCTCTGAATTCAGCCATATCTGGAACTGTGGTGATCTGTGAGGATTTTGTTTAACGTAGAATAAGTAGATAAAAAAACCCCAGCAAAACAACAGTTTGTGCTTCATTTTATTGTATTATAAAGGAGTCACTAATAGAGATGGGAGATATTTCATCATATTTTTCAAAATAATGGTCTACTAGGTACTTAACACAAAAGTATGAAAGAAACTGCAGATTTAGTTTTAGAAATGTATACCATATATATATATATATTAAAAAAAATAGCATTTATTGAGATCAACATCTTGTTCTTTCCATCAATGAAAGAAAAGTTTTTTACTAATTTGTCACGTATTTGAACTAATGTGAGCTGAACATAACTCATGAGATCAGAGGGTCTGGTGAAGCACATTCCTAAACCAGACTAGAACCATGAAATGCATTTTTGTGGACATAATGTAGATCCTTGTAATGTCATGGATCTTTCTTACCTTGGTTTCTACTTTTTCCAGGAGAATGACAACTGTTTTAACATTGGATTGAAGCTTCCTCTTGCAGTTCTCCTGAGAGCCTCCATATCCCTGGCTTTGCTGGCACAGTGGTTCAGCATCAGTTGAACTTTTTGTTCCTTTGTGCAAACTGCAGTGCCTGCGTGTGATCCTTGAGATGTGATTTGTGCAGAATGCAGTTCAGGACAGCTGTCTGCTGGTGGGAGGGTCACATGGAAGTGGGCAGTATCTCCAGTTCTCCTATAGATGGATTTAGTTGCAGATCTTGCCATGGGAAATGGGTTGAATATTAACTAGCATCTCTCTGCTTTTAGTCAGGTAGTCATAGATAAAAGAGAGACACACAATTGTCCCAATGCACTTTTGGTACAAAAGATTGGGAAACTTTTAGACTGAATAGGAAGGTATTTCATGTAATTAAGCAGACATAAAAATTGACTGAATTAACTGTGTGTACCTTTTGGGGTTTGTACTTGTCTATAAGCACTTCAAGATCATAAGGTTTCATATATTTTAACATGTCTTGTGGATATCAGGGCATCATCAGAACTGGGAACCAAAATCCATTTTTCTTCCTCTTCCTCTTTTCTGACCAGGAGAGAAGTTTTTCTTACTGAGATCTCTTTTTACATTCCTTTTTCCTCCTGTTTTCTATATATGTGTTAAAAAACTCCCATTCTTTAACAAATCCTTTTTCAAGGCAATATATTTTTTCATCCCTCAGTTCTGATCTGCTCAAGCTGATATGTATTATTATGATGGTGATTGACTGTGCAATGACATAAATTGCTGCATTTTCTTTTTGGGACAAAAATATTGAAGATTAGAGCATTTTTTTTTTCTTTTTGAATTCTTCTGTTAAACAAATAAACAAAACATAACATCTCTTTGTGGTGAGCTGATTCTGGCTCATGGTCCAGCCCATCAAAGCTGCTCTATGCCTCCACAACTGTGTATGGGAAAGAGAATATATCAAAAAGTCTTGTGGGCTGAGAAAAGGACAGGGAGAACTCACTCACCAGTCATGGGCAGGACAGAGGCAGCATGGGCCAAAAATGAATTTAATTTATTGCCAATCAGAGCATGATAAAGAGAAATAAAACCCAATCTTAACTCAACCTTTTCACCACACCTCCCTTTTCCCTAGGTTCACCTTCGCTCCTGGGTTCCCTCTCTCCTCCTCTCCAGAAGTATTGGAGGAGAGGGAGAGGGGTAGCAGTCAGTTCATCGCACATTGTCTCTGCTGCTTCCTCCTCCAGAGAGCGAGGGGTGTTCTCTTTCTTGCCCCTGCTCCAGCATGGGTTTCCTCCCACAGCAGACAGTCCTCTGTGAAGTTCTTCACTGTGAGTCCCTCCCACCAGGCTACAGTTCTGCAGTTCTTTGTGAACTTCTGTAGTGTGGGACTGCAGTCCTTCAGGAACAGGCTCCTCAGTCACAGGCTTCCCACAGGATCAGAGCATTTTTCAGGAATCCACCGGAAGCAGCATGGGGTCCTCCAGGGGCTACAGGTGCTCAGCCATGGACCTCCTTGGGCTGCACGGTCACAGCCTGCCTCATCATGGTCTTCACCAGGGGCTTCAGGGGAATCTCAGCTCTGACACCTGAAGCACCTCCTCCCCCTCCTTCACTGGCCTTGGTGTCTGCAGAGTTATTGCTCTCACATATTCTCACCCTGCTCTGGTGAAAACTGCTTCTACACAGTAACTTTTTTCCACTTCTTACATGCATTATCCCAGAGGTACTGTTGTCCTTGCTGGTAACCTTGGCTTTGGCCAGTGGCAGGTCCATCTTGGAGCCTGCTGGCATTGGCTCCATTGGACATGGAGGAAACTTCCAGCAGCTCCTCACAGAAGATAGCCCAGCAGTCTCTGCTACCAAAACCTGATCGTGCAAACCCAAGACAGTCTCTTTTTTTGAGTACATAATGAGAGGCAGCCAAGTGAATCACTTCCCTCAGCCTGAAGCTTTGATTCCTGAACTTTACATGTAAGTGCTCCATTGCATTTTTTTCTTCAATTTCATGGCAGGGTTGCTGCAGAAGAACACAGTGAAGAGCAAGAGTTCAAAAGTAAAGGGCTAGGTACAATGAATTCTGTAGTCTAAGTGCTCAAAGACTCATACAAGTAGAAAGTCTGAAGCAGGTATTATTTTTGACAAAGAAATTAAACATAAAAACCACCATCCTTCTGTCTTCATTAAGAGCCCTCTTACAACAATATTTTAGCTTTAGACTTTGCTACTGCCAGCTGTTACAGATGAAACCTGATTAGGATCATCATTAAACACTCTGGAAGTTTTTATCTTCCTCTGCTGCAGTAAGTCCTGGTCTTACTGGAGAGAGGATATTAGACTGCATGAATCAACAGTTTGACTGTTGGGCAGTTCTAGGGCAGTGCCTACATTGCAAGTCACCCTCATGTATCTCTTGAAGGCACAGGAGATGGCTTCACTCTTGAGGGCCCAGGAGATGCTCACTCCCCTATTTGAAAACCAGAGTGTGCCCAAAACCCACATAAATTCTATTTATTTCAGTTTTGGTGACACTTCAGTTATAAAATAATCTCTCTTTTGAGCTCCACTTTTGCAGGTTTCATTCCATAATAATTTATTATTGTGAATGGACAGGTTCAGCTTTCAGGATTTTTAAGCAGAACAGGTTCAAGTCCTTGATTTAAGGTTGCTGGTTCAAGCCATTGATGAAGCTGGAATTTACTTCTATGAAGAAAACCAGGAAGAGGGTATCAGAGTTTGTCGCTTCAGTATAGGCCTTAAATGGTACAGTGCCCTGGGATAGCTCTTTGCCTGAACTATACTTTAATTACTCTAGTAAAAAAAAGGAAAACTTAAAAGCTACCTTGCAAGACAAGTTTGGGGAATTTCTTCTTGACTAAGTATAAATCAAAAAGTAAATAATATTTTTTATTTGTCTAAAAGTCAACTTGTTAAGAACACTGCCTGCTTTATCACAAGAAAAGACAATTTGCTTTAAGTGATGCCTAGAATAGATATGAAACTTCTTGATCTAGTTGGAACCATTTGATAGTAAGTATATTCATTTTTAACTCGGGCAGAAGGTCCCATCAGTATCGCCGGAGAGTTTTACCAAGAGAATTTTCTGATAACTAGGTGTGAATTTCTGACATTTATTACTACAGTTGTGACAAGGGTAGTAGTAAACCCTTATATTTAATTTCTTCTAGCAGCAAAGACACATGGTGTCACAACAGCCATATTTATCACTATGCCATAAGAATCTTGTAGTTTATAATTTTAATTATTTAGTCTGAAATATTTGAAAGAATTGATGTTGAAAAACTGTGCCTGGGTTGGAACTGTTCCTAGTTGTGCTCCTACAAAGCCAGTGCTTGAAGCAAGTACTTGGAGTTCAGCAGTGGACTTCTCTAGTGTTGAGGGTGGTGCTTTTACCTCTTTCATCAGTGTTAGTTCAAATTTGACCAAGTAACAGTTGCTGATGATATTTTTGGAAGGAATCATTTAGGTCAGATGGCTAACATAGTTAAACTAAAATTGCATCTCACTGTAAATCTTAAAACAGAATGGAAAATATTGTCACAACCGAAATACTGCTTTTTTTTTACATATGGAATCTGGTGTACTCATCCCCTCTTCTCTACAAATTTCTCCTTTCTGCCTGTCTTTTTAGTTTTGCTTTTACATGGAATGAATTACGTTACCCAACTAACATCAGTGAGATTTAGCTAAGTGCTTAAAAATGTTTAGTCCAGATTTGATATCTGTTCTATTCTTCAGCAGTCATTGCACACTTGCTTGACATAATGTTGTTCTTGTTCCCAAAAGAGCTGCGACCCATGAGAAGCACTCACGTTGGAGAGGTTCATGGAGGGCTGTCTCCCATGGCAGGGATCCCAGGCTGGATCAGGGGCAGAGTGTGAGGAATCTCTCAGGTGGAAGGAACACGTATTGAACCACAGCCCTTATTCCCCAACCCCCTGTACTGCTGGAGAAGAGGAGGGAGAGAAATTTGTGGGTGAATTTGAACCTAGGAAGTAGGGGGAGGGGGGGGAAGGTGGAAGGTGATTTTAAGATCTACTTTTATTTCTCATTATTCTGCTCTGACTTGGCAATAAATTAAACTCTCTTTTGCCCTAACTCAAGCCTGTTTTGGCTGTAATATTAACTCATGAGTGATGCCTCTTTGTCCTGACCTTGACCCATGAGCCTTTCATTATATTTTTTGTCCCCTGTTCAGCTGCAGAGGAGAATGATAGAGTGCTATCTATCATATCTGATAGATATGACAGAAAAAACAAGATTGTTGTATTAGAAACATATGTTGAAGGAAAATTATGATTATATTGGAATGACAAAGACTTACTTAAATTTTGGTGGGCATCTTGTGTCCAACCAGGGTCAGCCCACTGCAATTGTGTATTACCACAATTTAAAACGAGGTGATTTATATTAGAGAATTATTGGATTTAAGTATATTAATTTTCAATCATATATCAAGATTCTGTAACTGTAATGTAAGAATACACAAAGGCAACCTGATCTCCAGCTAGCATGTATTACCACTAGCAGTTATTTCTGCACCTAATTCACGAGCCCTATCCTTCTCTAATAAGATGCACTAACTCTAACATGCAAAAAAATCTGTACAATATGTTTATATTTTATAAGTGTATCTGATTTCAAGCTGCTCTTAGGTATTGACTAAGGAATTTTAGTAGGAGGTAGTGTGTGCAATAAAGTTTTAATGGGATGTAAAGGGCTTCATTAAGCATTCTCTAACATGTCTAAGACAAAATGCAGGCTAAAGATGTGGTGTCTTCAATGTTATTATAATTTCCCTGAGCATCATATGTATAATTATAATCCCAAATGATTCCTTTCCACAGTTAAGTGTAAGCAGAAAATGAAGATCTCAGTTTGACTCCAGAATATAAATATATGGCAGTTGGAATAATCAAGGCTCTGATGTTCTGATTTACTTTCTTGGAGATGTTTGGGGTCCTGACAATTTTTCTAGGGTCCCTGTGCGAAGACAGGTCTGTTCAGGCGGGCTGCACTGTGCTGCTGTGACTCAAATGCTGTTAAACATATTTGTGTGGAGTGCTTGAGGAGTGCCAGTGTCCCTATTTTATATTTCTTTGGGGCAAAGGAATAAAGCTTTTTAAAATACTGTATTTTGAGATTTGATGGTTTTCAGGCAGAAGACCAGACAACTACCCCTTACAAAAGTAATGTTTTACAAATATTATTTTTCAACATTTTCACCATTTTTCTTTCTCATTGCTGGAGACAAATGAGTGAATGATTACACTGCCTTATAGTGATAAAGTAAGTAGACACAATGAGTTATTAAGATCCTCAGAAATGTACCTGGAAGTCACAGGGTTTTTTCTTTCTTCATGCTTTGGCACACTGCTAAGAGGTGCTTTAACAGGGACGAATCGCTTTACCTTACAATTGTAAATGTTTCTATCCATATTTTCTTGCAATAATTACAAAACTCAGCTGTATCCATTTAAAATGTTTCTCAGATCTTTCATGTCTTGACAATTATACAGCAGGGACCTGTGCTTGCTACTACCAGTCTGTTGCACATGAGTGTGAGGTTGCTAAAAATGAAAGGAGAGATGCATGGAATTATCACAAACTCAGAGGAAAACAACAGTGAGACCAATCTTATAACATTGATCCATAAATGTCAAGGGAAACCCAAAATATTACAAGTATGCTTTCATCTTTACAGCAGTGGGTTTTCAAGCTTGACCATTAGTTCGAATCATCTCAGTACAAGAAAATTACTGATAATCTTATTTCTTAACTTGTTTCAGGAAAAGAAAGCCTGAGCCTTTTGCTGTGTGAAGAAAGACAGAGTACATGTACTCCATACCTCACAGCAATCTGGGTGGTCATATTGTGACAGGTGGAGATAATCTATGTATCTCTTCTCCTTTCTGTTTTTCCCTAAGATAGTTTTGTTTTAAAGGGAACCAATTGTGGAGTCCTTTTTCTGCAGTATTTAGTAGTATGTGTATAGAATTTAGCACTCAATCTGACGTTCAACTTCAGTCCCTTGGAAGATGCATAAGAAGCCAAATGTTTATAACAGATTTTGACTGATGAGTGCTGAAATGGAAGTTAAGTGGACATGCAAAATTTTCTGATCCAAAGTAGATATGGGAATGAAACTGGAAGTTGGCTTACTAGATCAATACAAGTCACACACACATTTTTGTTAAAAGTCTATGTAATGGCCAATTTTGCAAATAGTGCAGATGGTCAGCTGCCAAGAAGCCAGTTGTACAGGACTGGAGAACAGATAAGAACTGAGCCATGTAATAAAGGTAATAGGAATAAACTCATGAAGAATATTGAGATATATCATCTTGGTTCCTACACTAAGACTACTGCCTAATAAAGGTTCAACCGGACTTTTGCTCTTTGCAAGTGTGAATATTTTTGTGTACCTAATCTTCCTGATGTTATATTCCACAAAGTGAACAGATTTTTACCTGGAGGAGTCCTGTTTGTATTTTTGTGGGAGAAGTGCACTCCTTGCACTTGGGAAATCATCAGAGTATCTGTCCACTTCTCTGTTGGGTAAGTCCAGCAGTTCTCCTCTGGATTCCTTGTGGCTTTAGAAATCCAGACAGAATCTAGTCCTGTGTCTAGACAGAAATGCAAAGTGATTTTGGCTGAACTGATCAACAAGAGTGCATTGGCTGCAAACATTGTCCAAAAATGGGTAAGAAGTAGTTTCCTTGCATAAAGGTGATGACAGCCAGGAGAATGGAAATAATTTCTGTCCATTTTATTATCCTGCCAATTCAGAGGGAAAAGAAGTAATCTGGGATAAAGTGAAACAAAAGACTTCTGTACATATTAAATTAACATACCACAGGTAATTTAAAACCAAACCTGGTTTTAGTGACACTTGAAATGCATCTGTTAAAAAAAAAATAGCTATAAAAAAAGAAGGAGGTTCAGCAATGGCCCTTTTGAGCCAGTGATAAAAGTGAAGAAGGAAGTTTTGTGAAAGGCTAAGGAGCATGACCAAGGGGTGGGAGGTACAGCCTAACATTACTTAATTTTTTTTGGAATAACAGCTTGAACTCATATTCTTGTCTCCAGAGCAGAATACAAGCACTAGCTGCAGGGCAATAGGAAATTTAGGACTGCATCAACAGTTCTGGGTGAAATTATGCCATGCATTGAAATGTTGTCCTGGCACACCTCAGTCAGTAACCTGCCACCCTTTTAACAGCCAACACTCAACAAACATCAAATGCTGTATTATGGTACAATTGTATCGTCTCCAGAATGAAAAGATAAAAGCAGCTTGCCCCAGGCTACCTGTTTGTTCATGAAAAAGTAGTTTCCTTGAAGAATTGAGTCCTCCTCTAATAGACAAATTATGATCTCAAGTCAGGTTCTACCCATCTGAAAAGAGTAATGTGCACTGGAGGATCACTGTTGGGCCCTGTGCATGGCACCCAGGCTCATTTGTGAAGCTCATCCCCCAGAACCATGAAAATATGTGAGTATATGTTTAGACATTTATCATTTCCCTCTTCACATCCAATCTCTTCCCTTTTACTCTGGTTCATTCTCCTGCTTTTATGTCAGCAGTGGTAACACCATGGATGGGGCAAGCTCATAGGTCACTTAAGCTGTTGGAAACTTCCACTACTGTCATCAAAATAATTCTATACTTGTTCTTAAACTGGAAGTAGATATTGCATTGTTCTTTCCTGAAACAACTTAAGTGCTTGTTCTGTCTTCATTCACAATATATTATTTGTGTTTTGAATATATCCTTCTGAAACATGGTTTTCTGGATTTCCTTTGGCAGAGCTGAATGCTTTCAGGCTATTTTAAATTTATTAATAGCCATTCAGAGTCTGATTTTACTCCAATAAAAATCCTATTTACCTTTTTACAGTCTTTCTGGCATTTCAGCCTTGATATTACACTAATTAATTTATTATTCTCCCCATTTTTGACTGTATTCATTGTATCTGCTTTATTTCTAGTCCCTACATCACATTACCCTTTTCCTGTACAGGAAGCAATCTTGTATTATGTTCAAAAGCATGCTTCCTTCCTACTTTTCCCTCACTAATATTTTCCTAGGAAATGTCTAGGCAATTGAACTCCTAACACAATCATTATACCAAGTTTGATACAGACTTCCTTCATCTGTAAAAACATTTCCTGATAATGCTTTCTCATTCTCTTCCGAAGTTCTCTGGCAAGATCCAAGGACCAACTTTTTCCATATCTCATTCTTCAATTTATTTCAAATAGTTCCTATGGTGTCAGCCAAAATCCTAGTGTCATTTATTTCTGTTTATTCAGTATTCTCCCTGTGCACAAATTTCTCCCTCTCTCATTACTTTTGTTTTACCTCACCCATCTGCAAACTTTATATGTTGGTAATTTTATCTCCCAGTTGATAGCTTGATTTAAGTAAGTCTTTGTCATTCCAATATAATCATAATTTTCCTTCAACATATGTTTCTAATACAACAATCTTGTTACATATGCTTCTAGCATTTGTAAAACACATTTATCCTGTTCTTTGTCTGTTCGCTTTTTAAAAATTTTATAGGAAGGAATGATTTCCACACTGAATTCATTTACAAACTCAGCACCTTTTTCTCTAACCATTGAAGTCCTTATCTATTATGCCTGTATGAACTCTGGCTGTTGAGTCATAAAAGGAAATTAAGACTTTTTTAATAACTCTTTCATCCCGAACTGTTTTTGCAAAGTCAATCCTTTTTGATCCCAGTAGGTTGTTAGTTCTTCTCTTTAACCAAGAGGCCTTAAAATGTTTCTTCTCTTCATGGAATATTTCAAACCTTATTATCAGCTTTAAGTCTACAAGATCAATCTGTTGCCATCTTGATTCAAAGGTTGCCCTGGGAAAATATTTAAATGGTAGACCCACGGGATTTTTTCTTTTTTTTTCACGCAGTCACCCATGCTGTCAGTCCTCTCTGGGTGTTAATATCTTCAGCCTGAAGTAAAATTACCTGGCTGGAAATCAAAATATATAATATTTGTCTGGGCCGCATATATCACAGATACCATTTTTTAAATGAATCAACTTTACTGCTCTCCATTTTTGAGACAACTAGGATAGCAAAAGTTTTGGATGTTTGTCAGTCTGACAAGATCAATCTGATTTTGGAAACAGATTAAAAAAGTCACTTACCTCTTTGTTAATGGTAGAGAGCAGCTGTCCAGCTATCCTGCATCTGCCCATGGAAAGTAAAATTCTGGGTTCAGAGGACTGGAATAATTACAGGCTTTCCCTATACTGGTTTGAACCAACCTAATCTTCACTCCAGCTGCTTCTGCCTCAACACAAGGCAGCACCTGAAGTATCCAAATAGCCAATTATATTACAGTTTTACCACTTTACCTACTATGAGAAAGGCACATTGTACCCCCTACTCAAAAACATTTTTACTTAATTAAGGCATGAAGAAAAAGGGATTCTGCTCTAACTCAACAGATTTATAGTCAGTCTTCCTCTCCTTTTTCTCTTTCATTGTCTTTACTCTGTTCTCATCTGTTCCACTTCTGTTATTTTATTTTACAACTACTGACATATTTACCTATAAGATGTCTACATCTTCAGACCAACCTTCTCCTGTCTTGCTAACCAAGGACGTATTTCATTGCAGTCCTGTAGATGCATTAGCACATACGATCCTGCTAGCTAAACTCTGATGATGGTCGACCTAATGTAGAGGGGGTAAAAAATTGGAATGTCTTTTCTCATCAGTCAGACACCTGCTTCTAAGCCTTCCACTAAGAGAAGGGGAAAAAGAAAAAAAAAAAATCAAACCAATTCATTACATTTAAAACTGCAGAGTGCAGTGAGACAGTGAGATGTTTAGGCAGTGTGTGTTCATTCATATTGGAATATACTTTGAAGTCTGATGATCAAGGATATGGACTTCAAAGAGCTGAAAGGATTTATGGGCTAGATAGTAAGGCTAAGAGTGCCATGTGAACCAGACAGTGTGGACACGGACCCAGGTGACACACCACCGTCACAAGAGAGAGCCAGACACCACAGCAGAGTCAAAGCAGGAAAAGAGGAAGGTTAATTTTCACTTTCAGTTTATATAGATTTCCAGAAATGAGACCACATTGGAAGACTGAGGTTCAACCTCTTCAATTCCACTGGTCTGAGAAAGTGTCCATCAAATGTGCCTCTTACAGAGAAGAATGCAAACAATATAGATATTTAAAGAAAACTGCTTTATTTACATGAAAATGTGTGAGAAATTCTGACTCCAATTTCGAAGGCTGAAAAACAGGGTGTCACCCAGGAGTCTGGATATGAACGTTAGGCACATGGACAAGCACAAGAAACACAAATAATATTGGTCCTTGACTGTAGGAGATGGCCATCTGCTGAGTGAAGATAACCAGTTTTGCTGTCTCCTGTGGTGGAGCATGGGAGAGTTCAGAAGTCTCTGCTACACAGCGTGGACTTTGCTAACTCTTGTGTAATCTATTTGACACTTGGAGGACTTTCTTCCAAGGTGAGATATACCTTCCTCAGAACTAGGTGGAACCTAATTATTTCTGAGCTAAAATAAGGATAAGCCAAGATAAACAAGGTCTTATGCCCAGATCAGCATATCAATGAAGGAAAAGTTTATTATGATGAAGAGAAAGGGAGAACAGCATGAGAAAAAAGGTAAGCAAAAATGCAAGTGAATAAAAGTATAAGAATGAAGAAAATGAAAATATATAAAACTGTTGTTGACTCAATTAAAGATACAGATGTAAAAGATCAGTAATATAGTGAAAATATGATTACACCAAGAAAAATGTTTAAAAACTAGCATTTGCCTTACTTCAGCTTAAAGAATAATGTGACATAAGCGCCAAAAATTATTTTACAAATGTTAACCTGTTCATTACTAAAAGAAAAATCACACCAGTTGCTTATTTTCATGATTTTTCTTGTGTACAAGAATTGAAATGGAAATTATCCATGATGTATGAGTATGATTTCTGAACACTCAAGACCAGATACTGTGGTTGTCCTTTAGAATAGAACCTCCAAGGTAGTAAATCTGATAAATTTCACTTTACATCATCAAAGAAGAGGACTGGGGGCAAGCTGATATTTTTGAGGGTGTGTTTATTTTTGATATATCAGATGACTTGTGATTGCATGCATGAAATGTTATATGGATCCCTTCAAACTTGATACAAGCTGATTTTAAGGAGAAATATGATCTCATCTCACTCAAAAACTAAGTGGTCTTGCACATGACACGATCACACATTTGGTCAAAATCTCCTGTCAACCCATTGGACTAAATGGCAACAGAGGGAGCTTAGCACCTTTTCTAAGAGTTGAGGGTTGTTAACAGGATCAAGTAAAGAATGTGCAGGACCTGAATCAGGAATGAAGTGTTTCCAGGAAATATCAATGGCTGTTTTTCTCATTCTGTACAAAGCATTTCAGAATAAAATTGTACAAATCAAGAAGCCAATAGGCAAAAATTGACTTAAGGTCTGATTGTATGGCTACACGTTACCATCAGTTAGAGCTGTAAAATTCCCCTGTAGGGAGAGGTTTTGCTGTAAAGCCCTCACTTAATGATAACTCTCACACCTACTATAGAATATTAAAATGTTCTATAAACACCAGTATAGGCATTTAGAACAAATACAGCTTTTCTTCAAAGTTCAGTTAATATTCCATATCGGCTGTTTGCCATGATGACTAATATACTGCAACCTTGCTGTTCTGCATTAAACATCAGGAAAATGTACATCTGCACTGGATTTTTTTCTTTCCTTTGTTTCTAAAATGCTGAGTTCTGCTAAAAAAATTGGATGGAAATCAAATATGAGAAGCTTAGCCAACTTTAGTGAGATGATATCAAGAGTTATATTATCCCTTAATGAAACAAGTATAGAGGGCTGATTGATTTATAAAGCAATTTTTTGCACCATTACCTAACTTGATTGTGTACAAATAGTTTTCTGTATTCACAACCATCCTGCCCCTGCATTTCTTTTAATATGTACATTTCAAAACCTGATGTCTTTTTATACAGGAGTGAAAGATCTGAAGGTTTTCAGCTAAACAGTGTTGATGTCATGTGAAACTGTTTATTGAACTTCAATACATTTTAGCATTTTTCTCTAAGGATAACAAACATTCTTTTTTCCTGTGTTGGAACAGAGGGAAATTTCAGTGCTTAGTCTAAGTATGTTGCATAGCTGTGATATGATATTCCCACTTACTCACAAAAAGGTTGTTTCTTCTTTTAAATAGAGTGAGAGTCTTTCTGCCCAGATAAATAGTCAATCTCCATCCATAAACACTGTATTTTGCAACTTCGAGAAGTTATTGTTTGAAATGACATTTTACCCAGCTAATCCTGCTTCCTTCACCTCTGATTTTTGGTCTAGATCTTTCAAAGAAATATTGCTTCTCATGGGGATTCACAGAAATGCAAGATTTTTTCCTTGAGGGTCCACTGTGGGATTTTGACTATGAGGCCATCACTTACATAAGTGTCAGACACTCAGATTCACATGCCTTCCCTGCAAAATATCTATGTCTGGCTCTTGACTCACATCCCTGAATCTAAATTCATGTCAGAAATGCTTTTTGATCTACTTTCTCTGCAGCCACCACTTTCTCTGCAGCGCTGGGTGAGGATACATAAGGAAAGTCATGGTCCTGCTCTTCATGTAGAAGAAACCCATGCTCAGGAACATCTGAGCAGTGGCAAACTCTTATCTCTCAAAGTCCTCTTTGTTCCATTACTCAGGTGACCAGCAAGCATTTTATTGATGAGTGACTGAAACATTAGTACAGAAAAAAAGAACCCTCAGGGGTCAGAACATGGGAATTCATAAATTTGTTACCTCCATCTTCATAAATGAAACTTTTGTATGTTTAAAAATTTTAATTCTGTTTTGGATTCATAACAGATCCTGTTTTCTTGGGAGTATAATAATTTACTGCAAGGAAGCTTTTTGAGGGGAGAACCTCCTCTGTTCTGCTATGCATGACATGCAGAACCTCTGTGTTCTGCTATGCATAAAATTTCTGCTCTCAAGAAATTATTTCCAAGCCATTTAATTATGACACATCCTGTGATTTTGGTGGAGGCTTTCTAGTGCAAATAGATGTTTGAAATAATGTGTTTTTCCTTTTTCTCTATTCCAAGAAATCTAATTTGGAAAAAGAGCCCCCCACCCTGGCTGATTTCCTCTCTGTGGGGGCCTAAGTGTTATTGATGGTGTACTCCAGTACAATGACAATCAGTTTTTTTTCAGCCACAGGCTTTGTATATCTAAGCAACTAAAGAAAATATTTAAATGGGGGGAATGGAGACTATGCTCACATAAATATTTAAATATAATATGCTAAATTAATTTCTGGGACAATTACCTGCATATTACATTGGTTATATCTATAATTCAGAAATTGATTTGGTAAGTACTATTCTCAGTTGAGCTAAAGCAGAAATTAACCAGTGTTAGAAAATGCCCAAGTAAACACAATCTGATTTGCATATTAAAGAACAGTGAAATAAATGTTTCTACTTTTAGACCAGTCTAGACACTGAGAGAAGGGTAACAAGCCTACAAGAAGTGGGCTGAAACACTATGTGCAAATAAGAGAGTAAACCTGCACATCTGCCTATCCAGACACGGCACCTTCCTCTTTGGAAGTGGAGGAAGTGTATTTCCTCTTTGCAAGTTCATTTTGGCATTAGTGACTCCATGGCAAGACCTGGTGTTCCTGCTTCTGGATGCCAAGAAGTATCCTCCCAGTCTTTGTGATTTATGAAGCCAACTCAGAGCCTCACAGAAGTACAGCTATCTTCTGTAAAAAACTGCAAATGTAAAGCAACAATTCTGACACAACCACTAGCAGCAGGTTCACAGGAAAGCAGTTTGAAGCCCTCTCCACAGAGAAAAGCTGAAACACTTGGTATGTTGCTCTACAAGGATAGACATAACTGGTGTGTGTAGCACAGAACCTCTTTCCACACCAGCCTAATGTCCTATTTGGCATATTTCAAAGAAAAAAAAAATCTGCTGACACTTTTATGTGTGGCAACAGCCAAGAAAAATATGACAAGACCTGCAGAGTTGGAAGTCTCTTATAGACCACACCCGGCAACAGGGACATCCAGGAAGTCTTCCTTAGAGCAGTGTTTTGGAGAGTTTCCAGGGAAAAGAGTTTGTTACGAGTGATTATCAGCAAACAAAAGAGTTGCCAGCTGAAAAGAATCCAGCCATTTCCAAGTGTATCTTCCCATTGCCTTGAAGGCAGGCCTCTCAACACCTCCATAAAACAGCTTCAATGCAGCTTTTTCTGCCAAAAAAATAGTTGCTTCTGACCAGACTCTATTCTAATGTACACCTAGTGAAAAGTATCAGGTTGTGTTTCAGACTGGCTCTGCAGTCTCCCGGCAGCATTTACTAGACCTGAACAGTATCAGCATCAAGGCTGATGAGACTTTAGGACTGAAATGTTAATACAGAGTGGTGTTATGAAGCTGGTGACCTAGCAGAAAGCATTTTCTATGCTTGAGTGAAACAAAGGGATGTAGTGCTGTAAGGCAGAGCTGAAGTCTGGGAAGAGGGAGCCAGACCAGGAGCTGGAAAACAGTGAAAGATTGAAACAAGTGTGGAAACCTTGGAAAGATAATATGGTTTTCAAGTGTTCATATACGACCAGATCATTCTCTTCATTAAACAGAAATCTCTAGAAAGGTGTTGATGCTTTAAGGACAAGAAGAATGGAAGCATACAGGACTGTAAATTCATCCAGACAGCTTTAGGAAATCTATTTAATGAAAATTACCATAATCAATCTTGCAAGAAATAAATGTCTCACAATAGGATCTCTGTATTGATAGCGTCCATTTCTAAATAGTCATGTGATTCCTGAGATTTAATGAATGGATGCACTGCACATTGCCTTAGAAATCAAGCAGATGCAGAACTGACTGAAATAGTAAGTGTTGATAAATATGAGGAAGAGATTGTAAGCAGGAATTCTGAAGAGATAGGATTAAAATTTCTTATTTAATAAAAGGTAACAGCTCAAAGTTGTCATAGCTGAGAGTGAGAAGACAATATTAAAAGATTCAAGTGAAAAAAACAAGAGTGCCTCTGCTTTTCAGTGGTTCTTGAAACCAGGATAACATTTTGAAAGGACAATAATGATCTCAGAAACAGACTTTGGCCATCAGTAAATAGGTTCATAGTGCCCTGTAAGAGTTTACTGAAATACTGGTAAATGACATCAAAATTACAAGACTCTAGATGGCTTTTAATTCTTGCTGGCTCTTCCACAATATTATTATATTGTTGTCTGCAGGAGTAGGGCAGGTCACACAACAGAAACTAAATAAAGCTTTTATTGTGTCAGTCATGAAAATATATTTTTGGCCTTCAGGTTTTTTGCAAGCTTTATTTTTCCAAAATCATTTTCTTTCTGCTGCAGAACCAGCAATCCCCTTTCAAGCCATTTGAGTTGAAATGCGATTTCATGTAGAAGGACACTTCTATCACAAGTTAAGATGATTCACTGATGTTCATGTCCACAACCTATTGATTGTTTCTCAGTACTTTCTAAGACCAAAATCATTGTTTTGTCTCCCATCTTAGCATTTTTTCTTGAATCTCTCAAATGTGTTAGTAATATGCACAGTAAATTCTTGCTACTTTTCTATCAAATGTAGATTTTGTTTCAAAATAACTTATTTAAGGTAACTTCTATTTTAAACAAATAAAAAGTTGTTAAAAAACAACGTTTAACTTATAGCTTGTCTTTCAATGATCCTTATTTTCTTTGTCACCAAATAATTGTTAATGTAAATGTGTAAATGCTGTAATTAAGTCCCAACTCAAAATGAACTCCCCATCACAACAGTTCAAGCTGTTGTATAGATCACCTTGTGATATTGAAATTTGGAAAAGTACAACGTGAACTCAAATTGTTGATACTCTTAAGGCCATCCTTTATGTACTATGCTGAAGACTATCTAATTCACAGGTTGCTTTTACCAGCTTCTCACCTTTCTTTTTTTCCCCCCTAGTTTTTCTTCAAAGAGCTTCTGCTATTGCAATTCAAATGTATTTACATTTTACCAAAAGTCATCACTTACCATCCTTTAGTTTCTTTTTCAGATTGTTGAACTTTTCAGATCTAGAAGTTTAACTGTCCGTAGTTAAGATCAGGAGGGTAATTGAGGTGTGTATGAGATAATTTATTTTTGCTTTTCCAGGTCTTTTTTCAGTTTATCTTTCCTAACCAATTTATGAGAAAGGAGCTGTCTGGGGCTAATAAATATTCACTGGATAAATGTAGCCCCTTTATTTTCAGGCCAGTCACATTTTGACTATCATTTGGAGACTCTCTGTCATTACTTACTGGACATTTCAAGACATCCATGGCTCTGAAGCCATTGCCTGTGAATGCTGCACCTCAGCAGCAGACAGAGGACCATGCAAAGTCCCAGACTGGTACTGTCTATTCCTAAGGACAGACCTACACAGCACTAATGATTTTTTAAGCTTCTATCTTACTGGATTGTCTTCTTGTGCAGATATTGCTTCAGATTTCCCTCACCACCACAAACAGACAGCTTTGTTGACCCTTTGTCAGTTGACCAGGCCTCCATCTTGTTTTCTTTAACCGCTGTCATACTAAGAATCCTTGGTACACTCATGACAGGATAATATACATTTTTTTTACATTTTCAGATCCATATATGGAAGATTACAATAATTTTCTTTGGCCACAATTACAATGATTTTATAATATTCAGGGATGTCCATTCTTGATAATGTATATATTAATTCATAATGTACTATCAATTTTAAATGTATTATCAAGCATGATATCCCTATTTGATAATAAAAGACTGGTTTGGATTTTCATAGCACCACGCTGACAGTTAAAAAAAATAGTAAAAGCCACTAATCACTACTTGGACATGTTTGGCTCCTTTTATTTGTCTTAGACATTTTCCCAGTGCACTGAAACTTAAAGTGTCAAATGTATACAAACACCTTTTCCTCCTACCATCACTTCTGTCAAATCAGAAAGGATCAGAATAGTGTCCCTTGCCACAAGGCATAGAAGTATTCCCAAATAATCTGCTCTCACTAGCTGTTCTTTCACTGTGCTGTTTTATTTATTCCACTATTATTGCACCTCATTTTTCATCTGTCTAATAATCCTGTGGGACAGACCCTGCTTACACTCCTATTACATACTGCCTGCAAATTAAAGATGCAAAAAGCAATTTCCATGGATGTGGAGAGCTTGGTATAATAAATGGCAATTCACAAGTGAATTTGTCTGTTCACTTCAATTCACTTAATTAAACTAAAAGGAAGGGAAAAGTATAGAAAAGCAAACTACAGGATGCAGCAGGGGGTAAAGATACGAACTGAAGCAAAATAAAGCAAAAACCTGCTCAGAAGCATCAATGTAGTTCCTGAAAACACTGCCTTTACTTGATATATATATATATATATATAGTGTCTGTTCTGTCAGAAGCAGCAAATTAAGCCTCATGTACCTGTAGGGATCACCTACTGATGTTAATAACACCTATAATGATAACAGTTCCACAGAAAGCTTCTTCAGATTAAATGCAAAATATTTATTTACATATTAGTGCTACAGGTGTATGATGAGTCATCTCTCTACATAAACACTTGATTTTACAACTATGTATGCTAAGGATACAAGCACATTTGAATATGCTTGGCTTAAAAGACTTTCAGACTTCGTGACCTGGCTCAGGCCATGAAATGAATCTAACTGTAGACATGAGATAGGTAACAGTGAGGTCATGTTCAAAATTCCCAGTAACTTCAGTAAATGTGATAGTGTTGTTTTTCCCGAGCTCCAGACAAGGGAGACCACTTCATGGAATCTGTGAGTCAAGAGACATTTTTTCCTAATTCTTACGGAAACAGAAAATTCATATTGTGTGCCTTTTTTTCTGAGGCTAAAAGTGCAGTAGGGTCATTGTCAGAGGAAAACGTGGAAATATATAGACTATATCATCTTATGTCTTCCTTTCCTTAGACTTTGCTTAGGAAGTTGCAGGAGGACTTTGCTTGGATCAGATCTTGTGCGTCTTTGTAAGGAATTTATGAAATGTCTCTGAGTTTAAAATCTGCTGCTCCATAATCAGTGAAAGATTTTAATTTTGATACAGTTATAAATTCTAGATTGATTTATTGTTTCAAATTATACTTCATAACCTCCTCTAAAAAGATTACAGATGAATAAAACCATTTCCAAATGACTACATTAAGCAAATTAAGGAACTGAAATTATATTTTTGGGTTCTGATATGTATTTCTAGCAGGCAAGAAAGGAAAACTAGTACATATTCTGCATTCTGGATTGCCCAGGAGTCCTAAATGTGTCATTTGAGAGGTAGCCCACTGACTACCTGAAGGTCTATTCAAGAAAATCTTCTTTTTTCTGCCTGACTACATCATGTATTTTGTAAGTTTGGGTGTATATAGTGTCATTATAATAATGTTTCCCTAAGGGAAGTTCCCAACCCTCATGGCATTTATTTATTTAAAGCGTATTATTTTAATGGCCACCTCAAAGGAGGCAAGTGTCCTTGGTTCCCAAAAGCTGTCAGAGGGAATGGCATGCTCTCTGTCATAGGTTCAGCACTGGAAAGAGGAACCAGACTATTTTTGGTGGAACTGTACTGAAAATAGAAAATATGTGTGAATAGTTTGGATGTTCATGTTAGTTCCTGTGTTTGAATCTTAAAGATTTGCTGGAAATGAAAATCTTGACTCTACAACATTTTCTACTCTCCACAAATGCAAAATTCATTTCCTGAATTATTCTGGCTTGCAGGCAGGATACAGTTCTTGACAGCAGGCTTCTGAAAATACCATGACAGCCCACTGATTTATAATAGTAGAGTGATTCAGAGAGGCTTCTGGGCATCTCTCAGACCCTGACAGTGAAAGAGAGAGGTTCATGACTTCAACTCTGAAAATTTCCTCCACCCTTTACTGTGTGAGAAAATGAGACTTGGCTCAGGAACTGAATCAGATTGATTTCATTAAAATGCATGCAATTAAAGTATAGAGCTCTTTTACAGAAACTTCCAGGTTCCAAATCACCACGTGCTCCCTATGGGCCCATTTGAGGGAACATCTTAGACAGCAGGTGGATAGTTCATAAAGATCACCAGGACCCAGCACAAGCTCTGAAAAGGATGATATTGACAGCAAGAGGCTGAGGGATGCCTATATTCAGATGACATGAGAAGGGGAAAATTCCCCTTCACTTGATGCAGGCTGTTTCACAGAAAGGCCTTTTAGGACTAAAAGAACTTCTTTTGCTGCCCCGTGGTCCCCCTAAATTTATTAGCACTTCTGAAAAAAAAATTAGTGCAGATAAATTCATCTAGTTATTACTTTGGATAAAGCTGAGATGCTTTGTGAAACCTATAGACTTTTCTATACTCATCTCTCTGGAAAAGTGGCATGTACTCCATATTCAGCACTTTTCATAGAAAAAATTCTTTTGTGGTGGGTCCATTATGGAATTAAAAGCTGACTTTAAACATTCACTGTAATAATTAGCTGAGATCTCAGCAAAGATCTTGCCAGATATAGTTTGAAAGCTAAAAATCACTCCTGGCTGCAGTCATCACTTTGAGAACTAGAGAAATTTTGCCTCATAATGAAAATTTTTTCTCAAATTTAGGCCTGACTCCTTTCCCACAATTTCCTTGGTTTGGTCATACCACACTGAGATGGTCAGGTTCCCCTAGATCACTGACAAACTCCCCAGAATTTACAGGCCTTTAGATACCATTGCTCTCAATTTCTTCACTCCACTTTAAGCATGGGTGTAAATTACTCCAAACTAGTTTTTCAGGCTCCCTCTTTATGAGTCTCAAAGGCAGCTCAGCCCAACACAAGGTATTTGTCTAAAATAAGGGAGGTAAATAGCAACCTGGTGAGACCAGAATTTTATGGGCTCAGAATAACCAAGCAAGATGAAGCCAGATGACATGTACCTATGAACACACAGAACTATCAGTTATTTAAAGTGTTCAATTCACATGTTTCCTTTAATATAATGTTCAATTCACATGTCTCCTTTAATATGCATTCAGTTTTGTGTGGCCTCTGGTTTTCTAAAAGATTGATTAAAATATAGTTCTGTATGGACAAAGAATTTTTCATATTATTCACTCATTTACAAAACATGATTTTTGAATGCCATCCAAATCAGGCACAGCAGTATGTGCCAGTGAAGTAATTTTTTAATCTGATTTTGCAGTTAATCTAATTTTTTTTTTAGTGCAGCTCTGTTAGTGATATGGTATTATGTGTTTTGGCATAATCCTCTAATCGAAATACAGTTTGGAGCCTCTTATGTTTTCTTTTTCCAAATTGCTGTGTATTGTTACAGCAGCATTTTTGAAAGATGGAGATTAAATGCTTTATAGATAAATATTCCTATTTTACACATGGGAAAGGTAAATGAAGGGCTCAAACATTAATTCAATTCTATAATATTAGAGTGAAATTTAATCTGTTTTTGAGACATGGTAACACAAACGTAAACCAGCAAATTACTACTTTTCTCTCACATGCTAGGAGAAAAATAGTATCATCATGAAAACTTTGACAGAATAATGTATGGATATCAAAAATTTTAACATTATAATAAATATACCTTAGAAAATATTATGCTTCTACAGCAATTCCAGTAATGTCATTACAAGAGTTTGTGCTATGAGTACTATAACACAAGTGAGAGGAAGTGGAGAGACTGCTGACAAACTGTCTCCATTTAAAGCCTCTGCTTTCAGGTTGCACATTTTGAGCTGATATTTAACTCACTGGTCTCTATAGATTTTACACAAACTGTGCAGACTGGAATATGTCTGGAATATGTTGTGGACTAATGCAAGTATAATGGAGAAAAAAGAAAAAAAAAATTCCAAGGATGAAGGATTTTAGTCCTGCAATGAAATGTCTAGGGGCAGGAATCTGGCAGATGGATACGACTGCTGGACCAGAGGCTGTGGTTTCCTATTCTGTGAGAAAGGGTTTTTTTCCCCACATATGGATCTCTATGTATAGCAGAAGGATGCCTACTCTCAGGGAACAGCAGAAGGGAATTTTTCCCTCTGAGTGCCTCCTAGGTCTTCTGAGTGATCAGCAAAATACTTCCCCCACCACACTTCGTAGGTTCCCAATAGCCAAACTGTTCTGCTTTGTACAAGGTGGGAATGGTGAAGGAGCTGATATATATGTACCAGTGAAGCATCATGGCTTGCCCTGAAAAAGGTTGTAGGCTCAGCAATGACCAGACTAGTAGGACTGGTGGCCTCAGCTAGGAGGATTTTGATCATGTAGAGAGTCTGGGAAGAAAGGAGCAGAGGAGGGAGGACCTGCAGCGGTGCTTTCTCATATATTTAAGCTTGTTGTGGGGCAGAGACAAGCATTTGTGGGGTTAAGGTCCAAGTTGAAAAAATAGAGTATGGGATGTACTGGACCTTGTGGGAGATTAAGAACATTATATAACTAGACAAAGCAATCATCCATGTCTGTGAGACATAGTCTGTGTGAAAAGATAGGCAAACACTTCGTTATCTGGACCAGGACTTGGCGGCTCTGGTGCAAGAAGAGAGAAAGGAGCTAACACCATAACCTTAAGGCTAAATGCCCATTATTCAAATGTTGCGTTTTAAGAGGCCACATGGCCATTGGTACACAATTATATCTGTAAATTTGGAACTCAGTTAAGACAATGTCTGGTTTCTTTTAGAAGCACTTCCAGCTGGGAGTTGTTTTGAGTCCTGTCTGTTGCTGGATGTGGAATTAGATACTAAAATACTAGGCTGTAATAGCCTTACTAGATACCTGGAATCCTGCAGATTGTATCTCTAGTTTTCTGAAATAGCCATTTTCGCTCACCTAGGTTCAAACTGAGGACAGCAAAGCTTTACAGCAGCAGCAAATGTAATGTACCTTGATCTCGTGTTCCAAGCACTACCACACTGCTAATGGCTACAGCATCAGTGGAAAATAATTGTCAGAAGAGAAGTCAGTGCAGGGGAATGTCAACGGTATCCATTCAAAATGAAACATTTCTTTGTAGTCTTTAAAAGAACTAGGCTTAGGTTGTAGACAATTCCTCAATGAACAATTGGAGAGCTGCAATTAACAAAATCACAAAATAAAATCTTATTTTATAGAAAAGAAAAATTCTGTCCAGATGTGAAACATTTTATAAACTATCTTTTGTTTCGTATAATCTTTGTTTCCTGATTCAGCTGCTAAATCTATCATGCTAATACAAGAAGAAAAAGGATGGCTTTGTAAAACAAATAAAAAAATGTTCTGCAGAGTCTGGATTTAATTCTTTGTATTAGTTTGTGTAGATCCCAGTTGTTGCTTTCTTTGTCCACTGTTATAAATTCAATCAGTGATTTATCAGTGCAAAGTGAGGTGCATATTCATATCAGATCACACAGAAGAGTGGCAAAGGGACTCTTGTTTGTCTGTTTTAGCAAAAAACCCCTGCAGATCCTCCCTCAGCAAGTCCAGCTACAGCTTCCAGTATTTAATTGTTATCTTGTAGCATGAACAGCAAGAAAAGTCTATCCAGCAAGCCAGTTAATGTTCAAAAGACACTAATAATTATGCAAAAAGACCTTCTGTCAGTCAATTTCCATCAGCAAAGCTTCAAAGGTTAAGTTCCCATTTTCTTAACCTTTGAATAAAGCAGTTACAGAGACAGGCAGAGGGGTCCTGCTCAGTAACTTCCTTTATTTTTGTTTTATGCTTCATTGTATCAATGTTACTGGGAAGGAGTTAAAAAAGACTACCAAAGTATCAAGGCACAAGACAATTAAAGAAGTTATATGTGCAGATAGTTTGTGTGGAATGGAAGGACTAGCCTCCATGGAACTACCCATTCCCCATCTGTTCTCCGTCCAGTGGGATTCAGGTGCCTTTATCCTTATCCCAAGGAGCTGCCAGTGCAGATGGATACCTAATCACTTTTGAAAGTCTGACCACATGCACTTATTTTGTTTATAATAAGTTTGTAATACAGTAACTACACAATAACTCTAATTAGAGGAGACCATTGGAGATTTAAACAGAGAACAGCAGGAAGCTGACTTCTAAAGCAGGATTTTTAGTTCCTGGGTTTTTTTTGTTTGTTTGTTTGTTTGTTTGGTTTGGTTTGGTTTGTTTTTTTTTTTTTTTTTTTTTTTTTTGTTTTGTTTTGTTTTAGTGGTGCAGTGGTGCATTACCTGTAATTTGCAGACAGGAACTACCTGTCTCTTCTAGCTGTTCAGTGAGGACTGGGAAAACTCTGACTTTTAAAGCTTAAACTTAAGCTAAAAACTATAATTCTCAAAATTTATAACAAAGCCAAGACATGAATTTACACGTCTTAAAAGTCCTTGAAATAACCTCTTACACATAAATTGAAATTCTGTGGCTTATTTCTTATCATTGTAAGGTTTAACTCTGAGGAATACAAATGCACAGGATTAGAAACACAACTCTACAATAAATAGTAAATGACATTATCAATAAAAATGAATAATATGAACAATACATGGTCCTGGGCAGAGTGATAACTTGGAAATACACAGTTTCTTCACTGCTGTTTACATGCAGAGTTTAGAGAGGCAAATAGCTTGCTTCCTAATGGGCTGTTACTTCGCAGGCCATTAGTGTGGAATTAATGAAAGCAATTAATTTTCCATACTTCTGTAATAACAAAGAAAGGAAAGGAAGAGCTGCCCTCCTCCCACAGCTGATAGCTCTGTTCCTGTGCCTAGATCACAGTCTTGGAGGGTTGCACGATTTGGGTTCTGTTCCCACATCTTCTGCAATATTCTTCATGACCTTGGAAAAATCATTTGCTCTCTCTGTGCCTCAAATTCCCTTTTCACAAAAGGGAATTAATTACGCTTCATTGTTTCCAGAGAAGTGTCATTAGGCCCAATTAGTTAATGCCTGTAAAGTGCTTTGTGAGCAATCTTTTGACAGATGATATTCTAAGTGCAAAGCACCACAGTAAAAATGTGTAGCTGTTTGGCTGAGTGTCATTTGTTTAACACAAACAATGATCTTGGCAGTCTAGAAATGCTAATCTGATTTATTGCTCAAAGATAAGATGATATTACATTTATTTGGACTCTGATTCAACTAGATACCAAATTATATGCCTTAATGTAAACACTAGTTACTGAAAATTCTCTAATGCAGCTATGCATTTAATTCCCTTGAACTGAAGTCTTACTCATCATTAGTTTCTCTCACCCTGAATAATTTCCTGAGGACTTCCTAAAAGTAGTGTTTTTAATTGGTGAGGGCATCAGGAAAAGTGGTATAGAGTAGGAAGAAATGATCAAAAAGAGACCAATGTTTGAAACTTCAGAGTGTGTGTCTAAGAGATAAGATCAGAATTAGACAAAGGAAAGATCACTTGGCAGCATTTGGAAAAAAACCAAACCAAATCCAAGCCAACAAAACCACCAGAGAAGATATATTTGAAGGCTAGAGTCATTAAAGCAGACACAACTAAAATTTTGCTAGTTACTGGTTATTAAGCCCTGTACAAGAGATTGAAGATTTTAACGTTAGATGGAAATAACTGGTAAGACTTGGATGCAGTGGTAGAGAATGAAAAAAGTCAAAAATTACCACTCATCTTTTAGAACATAATGGCAAGAGGATGATGATGATGATGATGATGATGATGATGATGATGATGATGATGATGATAATAATAATAATAAAGTTAAAGGACAACAGACAAAAAAGAAACTTGTCAGTGACATATCAGCACCAACTTTCATCACAAATTTTGTTCAGGAAAGCATGAACACTCTTGCAAGTTTGTCAAAACCTTTAATGAAAAAGGCAGTTGCACCTACTGTTGCAACCTGGAAAGAGATAGGTAAAAGATGCAAAAAATATTAATACCAAAATCTATTTTCAGACAGCTTAATAAACAGAATAGGTATGAAGTGATTGTTGTAGACTGAAACTATACAAGAAAATAGCTCCAGAGGTTTTTGGAGGTCC
Source organism: Cettia cetti (assembly GCA_013401135.1). Classification (NCBI taxonomy): domain Eukaryota; kingdom Metazoa; phylum Chordata; class Aves; order Passeriformes; family Sylviidae; genus Cettia; species Cettia cetti. The sequence goes on from VZUI01042679.1 coordinate 33,961, forward strand.
ATGCTGCACTTCCCACTCAGCCTATGCTGGGCAGGAAGGTTAGTGCACCTATGCAGAATATTTTATGGGATTATGGATTAGAATAACATTTATTATCTTCTACATATGCTACTTTAAAAGGTGCTTTTGATAATAGCTGATTTAATTAAAATGGCATAAGTAAAATTCAGCAAAAAGAAAGCTACTTTTACCTATTATGATCTCTGATAGGTATTATCCTATTTATTGTTACATTTTTATTTATAGCCTATAAATTTAGTTAAATAAATTGATTTTGGAGAAACCCAGCATTTAGCTTTAATACATACCTTAAGGTTTTGAGTGATAGCATATTGATGTTTTCAGAAGCTATTTGCCTGCATTGCTTAAAAGGCAAGAAGTACAAGGCTGAGATCTTAAAGAACAGGTTAGGTGCTAAAGGGCAGCTTTGGATGTTAGTACTCTGCAAGATCTCATGTGGCTTGAGGGGAAGAACTTGAGAGGCAAAGTGGATCATCCAGGCTCATGCTGTGAACATATGCATTCTGTCCCTATAGACTGACTGATCCAAAAGATTTATGGTGGAATTAATGATTTAAATCAAGCCAAATGTTGCTTCTCTTTTATACAAATACTCAGCCTGTGCAAGTCGATAATTCAATGAATGTACTTGCAAGGTATCTCCTATAATAATGTTTTGGAAATAGAAGCACTTTTGTTTCTGCTTTGGACGTAAATCCAAGTTCAGATACAAAAATTTTAATGTTTTTTACTAAAAAGAGTTAGCAATCAATGTAGAATCCAGATTTTGCAGAATGATGCATATTAAAAAGAAAAACAACAAAGAAAAACTCCAGTGGCATCCAATTCCACTAAGAAGGAAAACCTCCATGCTATAAAGTTGATGAGATCTTTTTCACTGACTTCAGAGGAAATCTGGAAAGCTGTTACAGCCATCACTGAATTCTAGGGGAATAAAAAGAGTATACTGGAAAAAATACAGATTTTATGGTTTGCATTAGCTATGTTCAAAAAATAAAGACCTATTCATAAGTGTTATTTCTAGCATGGTTCAAATGCTCAAAACAAAGAAGAATCATGGGAAAAAACGAAACAAGAAAAAAACTCCAGCTTGTTTGAAACAACACAAAGTTCATTCAGATACATATAACCTCACATTTTTCATCAGTTGTATTCACTGAACATCCCACACACAGGCTATTTGGCCACAGTCAGTTTCCAGAGTTGTCCAAAATGCTAATGACACTTCATTTTCAGAAAATTAAGGATTGAATGGTCTCTGTCTGTTTTGTAAAGAGAAATAAAGTGATGCTAGCTCATTCATGGTCTGCCCATTCCACACAGCTGTGGAACCATCACTGATTCTCTCTGAGTACTGTAATACACATACAGTTGACTGAAAGCTGTTGGCAGATCAACTTTGTCAACTGAACCCTCAGTTTTAGGTTCATACCTCTTTTAAGGCCATAAAATTCTCTTCTAATTTCTGTGTTGGCCTTTGATTAGTTACAGAATGGAAGTATCACTCATGATTGGGAGCTGGGGGAGCTAAGGGAACACCAGCTCAGAAATGCACCTTGAAATGCTGATTTTTCTCACATCATTGTACCCAACTTGCTAATTAATATGCACCTCTTCCATTGTAGAGATGTGTCTGGTGTGATTTATAGCTCTGGGGACTCACAACCTTTCTTCAAAATGAGGTGTTTGATACTTGTTACTGCTTTGTGGTCTGATGGCTGGGGAAGTACTCACAGACATCAGGGTCTTTAGCCTATTTTAAGCTTTTCCAAAGAGAACTGAAAATCCTAGGTGTCATGGAATATAAAATAACCACAACCTCTGGTTCATGGTAGTAATCCAGGTCCCAGTAAAATTTAAGACAGCTGCTGGTGCATTTTTATTGACTTCTCCCTAATCAGAGTCACAGAGCAATGGTACTTCAATATCACATGTCTTGGATGGGGACAATATATTAAGCTATTCACCACTAACTCTGACATCCTGTTTTGAATCTTTCTGGATTCCTGAGCAAGAAATAGTGCTTATTTAACTTCCCATTACACTTTTGGATAGTTTCCGCTAAAGAGAGCGAATAATTTACCATTTTTGCTGCAACTTGCCCTGCTAAAGCTTTGCACTGGTAATTTAATTCTATATTCATTTAGTTTGAATTACACAGGGAACATCTGCAACGATTCCTAACAATAACTACATTTCAAGACAATTACACAGTAATAACTAGAGCTGCAGGATGATGTCAAAGCAAGAGGAGAAAAAAGAGGTGCACACACTTTGTGCACAAAATTAAATTTTGTTCTTAATTGGGAAAATGCAAGTTTATCAGAGAAAAGTCTTTGTGACACCACATGCGTGTATTTAATAGATGTGTTTCTGTAGTTGATGCAACATTTTCTATTGGCCTCAGACATTTACTTTCATTACTGATTCTCTGAATCACTGATGAAATGAATGTCCAAATTTCCTCTCCTTCTAAGCCAATTCCTGTTAAGAAGATGAAGACAATGAAAAGACCTTGTGAGATTTATCTTGTCAATCTTTTGGAATTAAGAACTGTGGGATGCAGGAACTCCATTCCCTATATCCTATATCCTAATTTATGAAGAGGGTTTTTTGTTTGTTTATCAAATATTTTTTATGCTGCTATATAGTCATCCAGATGTAAACATTAAAGTTTTACTTTTCCCTTTGAGAGAAGAAAATCTGACACCTTATATTGTATTTATGGGAAGACCTACTTTTTTCACCCAAAAAAATTCCAGTCAGGATACTGTCAATATGAACCACAAAAGTTTTGATTTTTCTGCATTACAGATCTTTTCACCTTTCTCATAATTTAACAGATACATGCTAATCCTTTCAAAATTGTCATCTCCTCTAAGAAACAAGTACACTGTAGGAAATGGTTGATCTACTAGCATGAAGATAACTCATTCAAATCTCAGTCCTTGCCCCATCTGAATGTGTCATGCAAAATCAGAGCCCCCCAGCTCTTCACCTTCTATTGGCAAATACCCACCTCCATCACTCAGTTTGTAGTTGCTTATGTGGAAGCACTTCTGTTATGCATCAGGAAGAAGAAATGTGTTTTTCTGCAATTTTTGTCCATGTCATCCCATGTAAGTGAAGAAAAGAGAAAGGATTGGAAAAATACAGAGTAAGCACTGCTTTCAGTGCCATAATCAAGATTTCTTGAAGGTACAGTACTGTGAGTGAAAAGTCATTTGGAACTGAAATCCAGGGGTTACCACTGGTTTACAGCCAAAATGAGATAAAAGCCAAACCCATCACTCATTCTGATATTCCTAAGGGCAGAGTGGCATTTGGGGGGGAAGTTTTCACCTACAGAGGGCCCTCAGTCAGCTTAGAAGGTTTCAGCAAACTCTGAACATTTTAATTCCTAAAACTTGAGAGGGGAAAAGGCCCACTTAGCCGTGATTTTGGAACTTCAATTTTCTGGGAACCCCTAATACAAACCAATTTCTTAGCCCCTCATCTTTTTCATTCTGCTCTTCTTACAGCAGCATGGCTGTGACTACATTTTTTGTGCTTAAGTCTTACCTGAAAATAGTTGTTTCCTTCGTTAGTTCTTTTATTAAATTTCTTTTTTCTTTTCTGTGAGAAACCCTCAAGTTTTAATGTGAAAGTATGTACTTGCAGACAATGATACTGAAGGAATGTAGATGCTAATTTTTACTCATCTGAATGAAGACTAGTAAATGAGTACCAATAATTAATAAGGTTTCAATGCACTAACACACAAAATGTGTCAATATCAGCTTCCAGGAAGATAAAGGAAATTCAGAGAAACCTTTTTTTTCAACATTATAAAACAAAGAAAGCTGTATTTTTCAGTTGGATAATTTTTTAGCTGAGCAAAAATACATAGCAGGAAGCACCAAAAAGCATCTGAATTAGAAGCAGTAATACCTACTGCAGTATTAGTGTGAGGTTCAACTATAAAAATGGAGGTCTGATATCATGACTTTCTATTATCAGTTTCATTCACTGGAGTAACAGTTTGTATACTCTATTGTAATCCATATTTCAGATTGCTCACTAGCATCATAGTGACTACATATTATTCCTTAGCAGGAATATCATATAGCAAACATCTGGCCACAGCTTTGATAAATTTCCTACAGAAATTAAATGAAAGAAGTATCAGTTTCAGAGTATATCTATACTAATTTATAGTTGCTCTAAGAAAAGAGATAGAGTTACTTGTGCTTGTGAGATGCAGGGAAATATGTAAAACCAGAACTCATGCCTTCAAGTAGTTTCGAAAAATTGTAAATAGGAGGAAGCAACAATTGGTTATCAAAAATAAAATGAGTCACATTTAGTAACTCAGTTTCGAAGTCTCTCTGACTGATCCAATCTTTTGTGTCCTTTCTGGGAACACCTAGTTCCTCCGAGAGGAGAATCTTGGCTCCTGCCTGTTCTAAAGAGAAAGAGAAGTCTTTACAGGCACCTCTGTGCCAGAAAAATGTAAAGATCTTTAGAAGGAAGGGGGCAAGGGCCCTTTCCTTGAGGAAAGCCTGAACTTCTGACAGTCCCCCAAAAATCTATGAATTTTGCATACCTGAAAGCTGTTGTCATTTTCGTGGGAAAATTTATGGACAGCTTTAGAGAATAAACTCTGGAGAACCTGTATTTACAACAGGAGTAAACACATAGAAAAACGAGGTTTTTTGGGTTTTTTTTGTTTTTTTTTTTTAATGTAGATTTAAATTCTTGTTGCAGGTTATTTGCTAGTAGAAGCGAGTTGTTGAAGTCACACAGCTTTGCTAGGCTACAGTTACAGGCTGAAGTTATCTCAAACCACGGGAAAAAAATGAAAGTAATTAGATTAATCTCTGAAAGCACTTAAGGCCTTAAATCTTTGTTTTACAAATACTATCTTCTATTGTAACATTATTGTGGGAATTACCTGCAAGTCATGATGATAATTTTTCAAAGAGAGCTAATAAAATATGTAAACATTTTTAAAATTATATCCTTCAATATTTTTGAAAATGGCGACATTAGCATAAGTAAACATAATGTAAATTTATCACAAAATATCCAAGAGACATTTTCCTCTTGGAAAGATAGTAACAACTGCTTATGTTTGTTTTGATAATTTAAGGTTTCAAAAGGGTTTGTGCAATATTGAGAGTCAGTAGCTTCTTTTTAGTAATGTTTAAGATCCGTGTGTAGATTCATCTAAAAGTATCAAAACAAAGATCTGAAAACTACATAAAGAGTAAGATTTAAGTTGGAACTGGATTTTGCTAGTGGCCATCTTATATACAATGAGAAACTAAATGAATTCACCACTGTGAAGGACCTTGGATTCAAATCTTGGACCGCCTCATAGACTTCTGAAACATGTAAAAATCCTGTTTGTGTGACTAGATTTGCAATAAGTGCTTTTATTAGAAATTTGTGTCTTGGAACTGTAAAACAATACTACTTGGGCATTTTCTTTGCCTCATTGAAAACGCAGCACTTCTGTGCTGGGGAACACCAGATACAGTATAAAAGTTGTGCATGATAACAGGTGTTCTGGTCAGTGTGGTAGAAAACAGACTAATTAATTGTAGTGAAAAATCAGTTTGGCACGATTGCTGAAACTTGCCTGACTTAGAAACACCTACTGAGGGCAAATCACTGGATCAGAGAAAGAGACATGAAAGGAACTTTTATTTCAGACTGAGCCTCTCTTACTTAAAAATGAGAACAAAGTTATTTAAAAGCAGAGGCATTGATATAGATCTTAGACTGCACTGCTGAGCCATTCCCTTTTCCTCCTAACTTGTTATTTCTACCTTCACCCATAATAAAATAAATATGAATGACTGGATACAGAAAAGACCACCAGAATTTCAACATTTCCATTATGTTGCCTGTTGGGAGAAATTCAAAGACATGTAGGCAGTGAGAGACCTGACCCATTGACTGGACCAACAGGTTCCTCATCATGTCTCTGAGATGTTTGTTCGTCATCCAAACTTTTACAGGGGTGTAGGAGCTCTCTGGTCTCTGTTTCATCATACAGATGAGGCTACTTCTCATATTCACATTTTCTTACAATTTTTTTTTTTAATATTTTTTTTTCAGAACTATATTTTCTCAGAATATTCTCTTCCGGAAAAGCAATGTGAAAGCACCTGTCAAATTTGGAAGGACATATTTTCCATAAATCCACTTTTTTTTTTTTTTTTTTTAAATCAAATGGAAGGGATAGAGTTTTCCAAGATTCACAGAATTTTTAGGGGCAAGTAGTTTCTTTTGTGCTTTATGTCTCTTCAGTATTCTTTTGTTTCACTCCCATAAATTATTCCAGTGAAATGACTTTACAGCAGCAGAACATGTCACTCTTTGGAGAAGGAAACTTCTCTTTAAAGGATAGAGTTCAGAAGAGGCTGGTGGTCTGACAGCTTGGGAGAGTCTGTTCTTTTTTATGACTTATATTTTGGAGGGGTGAATGATTCGCACCTTGAAATGGTTATTTTCAAGCACATCTATTCTTATAGCAGCTGAAATTTTATTTGCTCTGTATGTTGCACTGCTACTAACCACATGTGGTAATATCTAATTTGAATGATGTTTTCTTAGGGCTTCCTTTACATCTTATATCCTTGAGGCATTTTCTTACTTGGTACCTTATTTGGCAACCATTTTGCACGTACAAACTTCTTGCCTACATCTTACTCATATTTTCTAAAATATTTTTGCTTTTCCAGAGTTGCTGTTTAGATTTTCACCTTATTTTACTGCCTCCTTCTGTTGACATTCAGGTCTATAAAATTCTTAACTGGCATATTGACCATGCAGGCTGTGCAGCCCTTTAAAAGTCTGATGAATTTCCTAACTCCATTCAGCGAAATATGCCTCAAATGGCCAGTTCCAAGCTGCAAGTACCACATCCATCAGGACTTCAAATGGTCTGGTTGGAAAGGGAGGAAGGGAGGATGTAGAACTCACTCAAACGTCTCCTCCATCTTTCTTTGAAGGGGAAGTGGAAAAACAAACAATTCTAAAAATATTCAGACTCTAAACTACATGCTTCTTTCCTACCCACTATCTAGGCATGTAAGACTGACTTTCCTAAATACAAATTTTCCAAAGTCTCAGGTGCAGGCAGATACCTGTGAGGACACAGTCCTCTCTTTGCAACTTCACAGGTATCTGCCTGCACTTCACATAATTTCAGGAAATATTAGTCCCTTGATTATGTCAGTATCTCAGGGAAACAATTCACAGTGTTTCTGTGCCCTTGCAGTTTCATCCTGCCATTTCTAAAAAATACTGCCTCACACCTGAGATGTTCTGCTCCTGTTTAATGACTGCATGATACATCCTGTTTAACAATAGACAGTAATGGAATACATAATCAAAATAACATTGCTTGGTCACTAAACTCTCTGGCCATCTTTATAACATTGCTTTAATTGCATGAGCACAATGCATGTCTATTATTTGGGAATATTACAGGTGTTAAATCAGAGAGATAAGGATGAATGAGTGAATGCCTTGTCTTTGCTAAACTTAAGTAAGCATTCTCCTTAAATCCTTCCATGAGAATTATATGTAGGCTTATGTAGGTCTCTCATCTTTCATTACAGGCAACTTTCAACAGAGCTTACAGCAGAACAATGCAGAATGGAATTGAGCAAACTATTAGATTTCACCATGTCTTTCTGTTGCTGGTGTTTTAGATGTTGCTCATGCAACTGCTCCAGGCATGCTGGACTTGCTCCATTGTTAGAAAATAATACTTACCAGAGTATTTTGCTCAGAACCTGCATGGCTTTTGTTTAATGAATTGTGATGCAGGAGGACTATTTGAACCCGCATCCTTCCACAAAGTATTGAGATATTAAATCTGCTTCAGTATATTCCTTTTTTTATCTTTTCCCCTCCATATTCCCAGTTTTTAAGGAGATGCTCATATACCTGAAAGAGTTCTTCACTTTTGTCTTTGCATAGCATCACTATTATGCCTTTTCTCCATGCTAATTTGTTAGTACCGTGACTTTAATTCACCAAATACCCTGTGTCACGCACAGCATAGTGCAATAAGGGGAACTTCGTGGTGTGAATCCAACTGCAGGCAGAGTCCAGGGAAGGCACTAAGTTGATAACCTACTGATGCCTTGGGAAGGTTGCCCTGAAATGAAGAATGGACAGAGCTAGAGAATAAAGTAGATATTTACTGAAAGACCTTTAGGGTGCACCTTGAGCAGGACAAGGGCCTGACCAGGGCATCACCCAAGATGGACCCAAAATGGTCACAAAATGAATGACGGGCCACAAGGTCTTACAATTTTATAAGTTTCGGTCCATTTGCACATTGGGGTTAATTGTCCAATTACAGCTTCAGATTATGAAGTCCCAACCTTCTTGTTTTGTCTATTCAGTCCACCCTTGCTTATGCTTTTGGGCCTGAAACTTGCAACTGTCATCCTTGGTCTCAAGCTGGAAAAGGATTTGTTTTGTCTGCCTACTCTGTGAAGAGAGCTTACTGACACTTAATATGAGGCGCAGAACTACACCTCTACACAGCACAGAATCTGAAAAAACATGAATGCTAAGACTTAAGGCATCACCATCCTCAAAGAAAGTTAAGAAAATTCAACAGCAGTAACTAACATTGCAGCCTATAAAAAGGTTAACAGAAAATTTTGTAAGCATTTTCAGCAAGATTTTTCTGTTTGTAGAAATTAAGGATGTGGAAAAAGCCAATATCCACATGCCTGAAAATGTCAGCTGTGAAACAAGGCAGTATTTCATTACATTTTCACCAACAAGGCTCAAAAGAGGTCATAAAATTTCCAGTCACTGATAGGGCTTTAAAAGTGCTTAAGGCTTTTGTAATCATTTTTGTAGTCAAAGTCCAAGGTTTCTGCGTGCGTATATATGGAGACAAAGGCTTAATAACCCTTTTCAGAAGTAACTTGGTACTTTAAATGCCTCAAAATACTGGTGTCCAATTTCATGAACATCAAAGGACCTGAATTTTGAAAACCATTGAGAACCCATTTTCTGAAAGACAGCCTTCCACAGTGCAAGCACTCAAGAATAAAGGACCCCAAGGTCAACTTTCAGTACTGACAGCACCGAGAGATGTGTGGCAGTTTCTCACTATTTCTGTGGCTCTCTATGCCCCTTCTTTCTAGTGTAACTCTGAATAACAGCCTCTTCTTGACAAGCACTCCCAGTGTCCTGAACCTTCCTTCCTCCCAGTGCTGGAAGCTCTGTGGGGAGCGAGCGAGGGAGGGATGGTAGCCAGCTATGCCATCTTGGGATCTCCTGGCAATGCATGACAAAGAGAAATGTCAGTAAATCTAAATCTTTCTGTGAGGCAAAGATGATGTATTCCTCTGCTTACTTCTCCAAATTCATACAGACTGCACCTCTGTGTTTTTCAGCTAGTACTGTAACCTGAGAGTTCCTGTCTCCCAGCTGGGAGTGGATATGCACCTACATATCCATTTGTTATATTTGTTGCCTCATTTTGTGCTGTTAATGTTCTTGTTCAAATGGAGTTATTTGCTGCTGCTCTATTACAGACATTCTTTATGCCCAATTATTTTTCTTAGTATGAAGTCTTGCAGATATCTCTTTTACCTTTAAAACACTTATATATACTAGCTTGTATCTTCTCTACATAGTCCATTTTATACCCATGGCAGATCCATGATGTAAAGTAATTTTTTGTACCATTTTAAATTTTAGTTGTTGCAGATGCTACCAAAGGGACCAGCAACAGTAAGAGGAATTCTCCCACTTTTTTTCAAGAGGTATAAAATTCCACGGCCATAATCTTGCACTATTTTTATAACTTAGAAAGATGTTACAAATAACACAATCTAATATAATGCTACCCACTTTATTTAACAGAGACTGCTCAGTGAAGCTTCAATAATTTTTTTTTTTTGGTGTTCAAACACATCTCAGAAAGTCCCTACATTATTTTGATCACTCACTTGATTTTCTTTATGACAGCAGTTCACTGTGTCACTAAATATATTTCTGAACACCAGTTCCCCTGCTGTCTTTCACCTCTGAATTGTTGCTGTGATGATTCTCACCAAAAGCTTCTGTTAGGGGAGTGTTAGGAAATACTAGCACTCTCAAGGATGAGAGTCATAAGCTAACAAAATCTAAAGTGTTTTTTCCCTGCAGTATTTAGGATTGTTTTAAAAGATTTGTGTAATTATCAGTAGTTGGCTTCTTCTATATTCAAGATCTGTTTGCAGTTAAGTTGGCCTGTGAGAACCATAGAATGGTTTGGATTTGGGTTGGAAGTGACCCTGAGTCATGGGCAGGGATGCCTTACCTTAGACCAGGTTGCTCAGATCTTGTCTCTCTACTCCATGCAGAGTGGAGCAGGTTAGAAAGCCTCCTCCTAGTTATTCATTTTCTTTATGTCTGAAATACTAAGGGCATTTATGTGAAAGTTTCCGGCTGACAAGATGTGAAGACGGGACTTATTATGGGAAACCTTCCTGTCTTCTTAAGGACAGCAACAAACTTTAGATGTCAGGAAGCATGGAGGAAGTTGTAAAAATGGGAACCATTGTATCCAGTTGTGATGGAAAGCAAATATGAAATATCATGAGTTGAAAGTAGAGCAGTAGCTGGGAGTTACACTTTCCCTCAAATAAATCAGAAGCAACTATCAGAAGATTACTACTTTTTTTTTCCCTCATGGATAAAATAAACTCAGGACATTATTAGGAACCACGGGAGAAACTACTGTGCAGAACTAGAAAGAGGGAAGAAGAGAGAAGTCAGTGGCCATAAATATTCTGACATCTCTTATTTATTTAATTATGCTGTGGTTTTGTACCTGTATTCTTGATTTAGATTTGATAAAAGATGATAGTTTTGTGACAGCAAACCTTTCTTAGCAAAAAAGCTCTTAAAAATACAAGCTTAGAAATGTATATTCTCTTCCAGTTTCAAATACCATGAAGTACATCTCCCATCATTTCTGCTGGGATGTGAAGATTTTAAATGAGAATTCTGAGAATGGAAGGAATAACAGTGTGGTTAAGAATGGCTGCTTTTCCTTATACAACAGCAAAACTCAGTGCTTACCTCCTCCAAGAGCAGTGCAGTGTCAGCAAAAGGACTGGTATCCCTTTAAATATACTGTTTTCAAACTAATTCAGACAATGCATCCTTGGACCTGGAGAGTCAGAAAAACTGTGGCTTAGCTTGTTCCAAATCATTCAGATATTGTGGACTTGCCTTGAAATTTGAAGAGGTCTATGCCTATTTTCTGTGGTATTATTTTTATATAGACTCTTGATAGTCAATATTTTTGTAATTCAGGCATACTAGCTTAAAACTATAGACCTGTAAGAGACCTTATTTATGGAGGGATCTTGCATTGCTACATTTTGTGGCATTCAGCCTAGCTCATAACCTGGATGATTCATGCAAGAAATTATTCAGCTATGGAGGAAAAAAAAAAGAGTTGAGAGCAAATTTCAGACTGTAAAACAAAGCAAAAAGAAATCAAACTGCAGGGATGAAAAGAAGGATGCATTTGAGCTTTCTCTAAAAACGGGAATGGATTCAAAAACAGTAAGTGAAGAAAAGCAGTCTGAAAAGGAATGTGGGACTTAAAAGAGTTACAAAACCAAGTTACTTACCAAGATAGCACATTAATTATGTAATTATTTGCTTTAGTACTTTGAAACATAGAAAATGAACAGGTGGTAAAAACCACTATCAACTACCAGATAAAGAAGTTGCAAGGAAAATAAATATCTTGCCATGACTTGTGAGGACAGACAGAAATATCCAGCAATGAGCAAAACTCTTCCTAAAACCCACCTGAATATTCAAGAAATAGAGCCCATTTCAGTCCCTGGATCACTGAGATATGAGCTGGTGGTGCCATTTTGCACATCCCCTTCACTGTGATGTTGTGTTTCTCATCCCAAAAAGGCAGCAGGCTTGTATCAGATTTGAGCCAGGTGGATGATGAGGGGTTTAAAACCTGAGTATGAAGCCAGTACAAATACACTAATTGTCCCATGGTACTGTGCCCAGTGTGTTAATAGAAAAGAAGCAAAGTCAATTCTCTTACTAGTGTAAACAGAAGGTTTTCATTTTCTGTAGCAAAAACCTTCTACTGTATTTCATCACCTCAGCCTTTGCTTTTTGTTGAACAAGGAACAGAAAAAAGCTAGAAAAATAATTGGAAAACAATAGCCAAATGAGAATTTAGAAAACAGATTATGGTAAACATACTGCACTTGATGCTTTCACTTGATCTCTTTTGTGTGGCTATTTGTTTTCCTTTATCAGCTTCTCTAATTACCTGTTTCTAATACTTCCTGCTTCTCTGTCCAGCATTTGTAGTCTCCAGAAATTTGTGGGTACCAGGAGACAGTTAGATTTATGTTTGATGAGAAAAGATAAATAAGAGTTGTTTAATGTTTTCTCCTGCCTCTTGTTGACCTTTTTTCAAGAACTGAAACCTGAAAGGGACACAGCTACTTCTGAAAACTGATGAAGGCAGCTGTGGAACTCGAGGGGAAGACAAAGGTCTAGACTGTAGAGTTAAAAAAAAAAAAAAAAAAAAGAAAACCCTGATGTGTTATGCTTTGCTCCTTCTGCTGAAGCCCTTGTATTTCAACTTTAATGGCATGGAGAGCCATAAAGCACCTTTTCATCTCCTCTTCCTATTTACTTTTCCTAGTTCTCTTTATTTACCTATTACTGTTGTTGTGCTTTGTCAGGCCCAAGTGTCTTTAAAGGCAATCACCATAAAAGAAGATGAGTTTTGTTAAACTCTCCAATGAGTTCAGAATTGAGCTCTGGATAGGCAGACCAAATCTCGTATGTGTAACAAGCAGCAACATTTTTGAAGAACACTAAAATCTTCACCAGTCAATGACCTGTTCTCCCTAAATTATTTCTGTCACCAAATTTTTCTCATTAAGCCAGTATTAGCCCATGTTGTAGCAGCATGAAATTACTATTCAATGAGGTGTTTATAAAGCATGTTGCCTTACTTTCTCTTCCAGAGGGCAGGAAGTGTTCATATAATCATCATCTTTGCATGGTTCTGATAGGTATTTGAAGCAATCAAAGTAAGTATTTGGTAAGATTTAAGTAAATGTTATGCCACAGAAACATGACAAACTCTTAAAAGAACAGAAAATGTATACTTCAAATAAAAAAGTGTATTTAATATTTGCATTGGTTCAATTATTTGATCTTTGCTTTTTCTCCAAGATCTCCAGCCAAAATCTGCCACCCTCTAAGAAACAATCATACCCTTTGAGTCCAGAGGTCAGACAATTGGCATCTACCTATATATTCACTGGTTCTTTGTGTTATTTCTAGGTGGCATGTGTTGTTTTGCACTGGGCACTGGAATTGCACTGGGCACTCCCTTAATGTGGGAGTAGGGAGTTAATTCAAAAGGAATTTAATTATATCAGGATCCACTCACTGCTCTATATAAAAATATCGGTGATTTGGCCTTTTAAGCATCATGGTTCTGTATACAAAAATGAGTGAGAAAGACAAATGTGTTGAAGGACAGTCTGGGGTTTAATATTATTGCTCCAGAGTTCTATGGGAAATTTAGATGTGATGAACTAGAAGGCATCCTAGTGGCCATCTCCTCTGTAGACTTCAGAGCAGTTTCTTTACTCTCTTTCAGCTTTGAGGATGTCTCAACACCTTTCTAGGGTGTTACTATAAGAGCAGGAATTCTTCAAGTCATAGAGCAAAGTCATAATGCATAGTGCATTATGATTGTAATGGCCCAAGTGGATTCACTTCTGCCAGCAAGATATTGTATGTCTGACTTATGTTAAGAAACTTGAATATATATATTTTTAAAATAGTAATAAATTTTAGATTAAAGGAGCTGCTAAAATTTCCCTGTCTGAATCTTACACTGATCTTTATCATTTCCCCTCATTTTTAGCTTGTATTTTTCATTAGTTTCACTGGGACAATTTGGTGACAGAGAGACAAAAGCTTTGTTCATTTCAGTTTATATTTTTACAAAAGGAAATAAATTGTTTCCTAAATCAATGTTAACTGTTTGTTAGACCCCCAAGGAAAATGAACCATTCATCTGATTAATCACTCAGTGACATAACATTATCAATTGCTATTTTTCCTCTTGTTCTTTATTACTGATATCCAAAAAGCCATCAGTTTAATTAGAAATTCTTTCATGTGTACACAGAGGAGTTGAAAAAATACATCCAACACTATCCTTGCTCCTGAGATACTAAAGGTGCTTGCCTGGCCAGATTTTGGCAGATGTTGCAAATAATACCTGGTCCACTTTTCATTTCTGGAAAACGAACAGATTCCCTTTTCTTTTTACAAAAGTGAAAAATGGACAAGTTGTTGTTTCTTAGCAAAGCACTTGGCCACAGAGTGTGTAGTTTTATATCAGAAATAAAAGCAATTTCACTCCACCTTAACATGTTTGGCAAGCAAATACAGGGTCATAGTAAGGTCAGAAACTTGCAAAAAGTTCGATTCCCTTTTCATTTTGGAAAAAAGTGAAAGGCAAATGAGAGCAGTGCTATTTTAGACAAAGTGTCACTCATATGCTGTCTTCACTTTAATAGATGTTAAGAGAAAAAAAACCAGGATTTTTTTTAATGAGAAATAAATAACCTCAATGTGTCATATTTAAGCTGCACTGTCCTCCAGTCATTTTTAAATGCTCAACCCTTAGCTAACCCTGTGTCTGTTCATAGATTTAAGTGTGCCACTACTGAAACATAATGAACGTACCCCAAATGAGACTGAGCATCTTACACCTCCTGTTATCTCAGCTTCTCAAGAGCAGCAGAGGCATGAGTCAGACACGTGCCTTTGGGGCCACCAAGGCTAATTGTCTACTGAGCTGCCCCAGAAGTGCAAGTCAGCAGTTTAAGGGAGGTCACTGCTTACAGGTGTTGTGGTGTGTTTTTAGCCCAAATAGTCAGTTCTGTTTTCTCCTGCTCTGTTGGTTCAGCCTAAGTTTGTATCCCCCTCATTCCCAGGCCAATCTTACCTATATCCAGACCCCTTGTTCCAGATCCTTCCCTTGGCTACAACCCTGGTTGTCCATCTTCCCTAAGCCTGGCCTTCCCGCCTCCTACATAGTTGTCAATCCTCGCAGAGCCCCTTCCCCCTTTCTGGAAAGTAGATGAGGCTCGGTATGTTATTGGTTGATTTGACACGTGCCATCCTCCCCTGTTCCCTGATTGAGTTGTTTACTTGTCAGCTCTTGGCTGGGCCCTCCTCTGGTGCCGCCAGAATGGTTGGTGTCCATTATCCTCCCGCAGTTAAAACCTCCTGTTCCACAGTGTTTGGTGGCTCTTGTCCTTGCCTCCCCTTCTGGGAATAGTTGTTTTCCTAGGTACAGTATACAAGAGCCCATCTTTCCTTCCTTGCCCTTGCTTCTCAGCGCATTGTAGCAGCTGGTGACAGCTGGCCTGGTAGCAAAGAGCAGTGGCAGCCTTCCTGCTCTGCACTGCTACCCGAGGCACAGAGGGCTGGGGGCAGCCCCCTGTCTGGGCAGGGTTGTGCAGCAGCCTGGGCTGGCAGAAAGGGCTCTTCTGACAGCTGCACCTGTGTCATACAGGGACACGGGATAACTCAGGGTGGAAGGTCAGCTGTGAGGTCAGACCAGGGTGATCAGGGCTTTACTCAATTTAGGCTTGCAGATCTCCTAGGATGGAGACTGTGCAGGATCCCTCTGCTCTCCGTTGTCAGGACTGGAATGCAGACCAATATCTGGGATATAGTGCCCAGTATTAACCCACTGTCTGTAACTAAGGTGACATCAGCAAACTGGAGAGAGGCAGGGGATGGTCACTGGTCACTTAGGTGGTGAAGGGCCTTCAGCCTGTGTCCTGTGGGACAGCTGGGGTGGACTAGCCAGGAGAAGAGAGGGCTTGGAGGATGCTGAATCACAACTGACCACTTCTAAGAGAAGTTCTAGGGAAGATGGCACCCAGCGACCTCTCAGAGATGTACAGTGAAATAGCAAGAGGCAGGTGATGCAGGTTACCCCAAGTGAAACTCCATTTAGATACAGAGACATTCATATACAGAGCATAAGGTGGTGAAATTTTCATCCTAGAGACTTTCAAACCTCAGCTGGACATGGCTTTGAGCAACCTCCTTTAGCTGAAGTTAACCTTACTTGGGGTTGGATTAGGGTCTTACAGAGTCCCTTCCTACCTAAATTATATTACAATTTTACAATTCAGAGTTTTGAATGAACAAAATGGAAAATCAAGGGAAACTTGATAGTTGATTCCAAATTATTTTATCCCACAAACATTGCTTTCTTCTGAAATATATACTTGGTAGGGAATTTCCACCATATTTCCTAGACTGGAAAAAATCCTGCTCTCTTTTTTGGATTTCTAGGAGTCCCTAATCTGGTACTTTAACAGGAACAAAGGTCATCATGACTGCCTTTGGATATTGTGCCTTAAGAAGACAGAATTCAAAAGCTCCTAATTCTGGAATGACACGTTAGAGAATGACTGGAATTAAGAAAACCCAATTATTCATTGTATGATTTTAGATAGTTTATTTAATTATTCCTTTGAGCAGATTGTCACACAAGGCACTCACATGAATAATAAACTACTGTACATAAAGCTGTTACCCTAAATCTCAAACTGACTCAAACAGCATTTCTATAGGGCAAGCTATTTATTTGAAGAAAATAAGATAACAGATCACAGATATCTGTAGATAACAGATCTTTGGGACAAAAAAAATGAAGAAACATGCCTTCTTGTAGAACTTTTAGGCCAAGGCATACATTCTTGTTTTCTTTCCCAACCTGTTTGAAATGTAATGAAATAAATTATTCATGTATTTGTGAAAATTACCACACAGAAGACTTCTATGAAGCTTGTCAAACTGCACAAGACTACAGAAATTCCTGTTATGGTATGTTCCCACCTGGAAAAAGGACATACCCAAGGGTTTGCCCTGCTGAAGGTTTTCAGGCAACTTTTGAGGGTAAGGCTGATTAAATATTTTAGATAAACTAAATGCAATTGTCCAAAAAAATGACAATGCTCATGAGTTACTACTGATAGACTCAGTACTGATGCGCCTGAACAGTCAGATTTTGGTTGTGCTCTGCTCTGACAGTGGCACTGTATTTTTCTTTTTATGAGCTCCCCTTCCATGTTTGCAGCCTCTCTTTTCAGGGATGGGGCAGCTAAGCTCTTGTGACCAGTCTGCAGTTTGAAGCTTGTTCTCTGCTCACCATACAGGAACCAACAGAGGCAAAAAAAGCAAACCAGAGCAGGGCAAGATCCAATGACAATCACAATTTCATACTCTTACCTGCCCTGTGATTTTTTCTATCCCTTGCAGGACTCTTTAATGTGTAAAAAAAAAAAAAAAAAAAAAAAAAAAAAAAGAACTTGTGATATATTTAATTAATGTAAAAAAAAAAAAAAAAAAAAAAAAAAGGAACTTGTGATATATTTAACAGTGACTCTACATTTTATTGCTGACAAAAAAAAAGTGAGCTTGAGCGTTGCTATGCTACCACCATAACATAACTTAAAAGGACAATGGCAAAGGTGAAAATAACTTCTGTTAGAATATGTTTTTTTAATATGATGCAACAGCTCCAGATTTTATAAATAAGGGGATTTTTAAAGCCAAATTATCTCTCACTATTAATAGTGACTTGTCTTGTATCTTTCTCATCAAGGACAAATAAAACACATGGGTCAGTGTCACTTCTGAATTATCTGCAGGAGGTTGGCACAAATGTATCCACCCACAGTGTCACAACACTGCAATAATTAGGCCCCAAACATGGCAGGAATATATTTAAATCGTAGACCAAAAGTGTTTTAATTGGAAGTAAAGATAAAAATTTTAGGAAGGCTTATTAGTGACCTCATTCCTGATAAGTGCATGAGTTCTTATAGTACTAAAACCACAGCTTGACAGCATTCCTCTACACGTGGGTGTGAAATTGACATAAAATTTGAACAAGATGGATCTATGGGTGACAAAAGTTACAATATAGGATTCCATTAATCTAGATCTTAGCACAACGATTAACACTGACAGATAATTTTGCTTGTTTAGGTAAGAAAGACAGTTTTATTAGCTAAATTTTATTGTCTCAGCAGCTGGGTATACTGCAACTCCTTTTGTCTCTCTGTTATTGTCATTACCTTTAACCACTGATTCTCTGATATTTAGTGTTCAACTCTACCCCAGCTGCTCTTATACTTCATGTTGCAAAGTAGATCAGACAGAGTAGATTCAGAGGTCCACTTTTTCCACTGTCAGTCAATGATGAGTGAGATAACTGATGACTTAGAAATGATAAAATCTAGTTCTATGGAATTACCTGTCACCTTTCTGTCTATTATCTGAAGTTATTTAATTCACACTGATACAGGCTGGAACTGACCAACGTTCTCAAGTCCCTTATATTGGAAAAATGCCCTTCTCATTCTAATCAATGTCACATACAATCTGCCTGTGATTCTTAGAGAAATGTGCTTGGTGTTCTTCTGTTTAGGTATGTGCTGTAGTATTTATAGAATACTTTAATATTTTGCTTATGAAATAAATATTACATACACAGAGTTCCTTCATACGAGAATCACACATATGAAATGTTTATACATGTTCATGTTCATTATCTTGTTTTGCATATTTGCTTTATACAAAGGGTGGATATTCCATTAATTTAACCCCTAATTCTTGTCACTATTTTTCACTCTGCTCATATACCATAACCATTTACCTTTCTTTGAACAAAAGTAAGAGGAAAAGAAGCAGAAACAAAATCTGTACACTCAGAGTAACATGGCTCTCTTTCAGTGTTCACTGTAGTCAGACTACTCATTTTTCACAAGTCAACTGATTTTCTGTGGCTACAAGTAAGTACAAGTGGTGTCAGACATTTCCAGACCTTTCAGCTCAAAAAATTACTGCGTTGAGAAATAATAGAGGCATTTCTTTCCAGAGACCAGATGATACTGCATGAGAACACCAAAGTGCTCTTGACTGAGTAGAGAAAAAAAGAGAGCTCTTCACACACACTTTAAAGCTTCAGCAGAAATCATAAGAGCCCTAAGTATATATAGGAGTAAACAAATACACCAGTAATAGTGCCTTGGGAGAAATGGAGCACTGTGGAGCAAGAATCTCAGTTCTTCTAAAGTATTTGATGACAAATCCAGACCTAAAACTAGCATAAGAGTTTCATGACACTTTGGGTAGGAGTCTATAAACTAAACATGGGTATCTAGCACAAATTTGGATTCCTTAAGGGATCCTGGGCGTTACCTACAGTTGGTTGGTTGATATAACAAAAAATGTGCACTGTCCAGGGATTGCAGAGAGACACCTACCTTAAGATAGTTCTTTGCTGTGCATTTGGTTCCTTACATGCCTTACTTCTGTAACTGTTCCTTCAATTGTTTGTTCCAAGGTTTAACTCTTCCTGTTTTAATAGAACATAGCTTGTATTTATTGCAGGCTCATTAAATGTTCAGTGACTGTCTGTGAGAATTCCCCTTCTACTAAACTCTAGTGCACACAGATTCCAAACCCAAGGCCTTCTCTAACCCAGTACAGTGGTAAAAATCTGAAAAGTTATGTGCATTTTCAAAGGTTTCAAGATCCTTCATATCCTTGTGTGATGGGTAAATAAGGAGGCCTCTCCATCTGACGCCTTTCTGGTTGAGGCTTGATATGTAGGGCAGGAATAAATTCCAGAGGAATATCTGGCAAGTTGTATCTCCAGTGTTAAAGCTCCTCTCTTCTTTGTGGTTTTGGAGATTTGGTGTGAGGAAGCCATAGAAAGATGGATAGTAAGAAGTCTGGTGAGGCCCTAGTCACCTTTCATGTAGCACTATTGAAGCTGCAGTGGCAACGAAAATATTTTAAGCAGTTTCAAAGCAACTTTTTT
This sequence comes from Cettia cetti, assembly GCA_013401135.1. Classification (NCBI taxonomy): domain Eukaryota; kingdom Metazoa; phylum Chordata; class Aves; order Passeriformes; family Sylviidae; genus Cettia; species Cettia cetti. Next base: position 53,933 of record VZUI01042679.1, read on the forward strand.
ATTCTCATTTGCCTTCTGATTGCCCACCTCTGCCCTTTATCAACTTAGACCTTTTTGTAGTGTTAGATTAGTTTTAGGTACCACAAACTTAAAGGGCAAAGAACTTTCAATGCAGAGCAGCATAGGATACTCTTCTGTATTCAGTCCTGATGTGATGCCTTAAGATTTTAATCTTTATATTTTTTCAAATCCTGTATTGCATTAGTGCATAACTCTAAACTCCATATAAAACGTTAGCTACTTTGGTCAGACAAAACAATTCCTCCAGGCCTGAAACTCAAGGACACCCTACAGCCTCAGGCCCCAGAAAGTATAAACAAAAGTGAATTGGGAGGGGGCAGAAAACTGGGGGGATATGATTTCATTACCTTGAAGATTAACCTCTGACATGTAAATAGACCAAACTTATATCTCTCTGAAAAACTTGTGGCCATCATTTATTTTGGGTGTAGCCCCTTGAGAGGCTTCATCTGCCCTTAATGTACCTGAAGGCCCTTCACTATATATATACACACTTTTATCTTTTTAATTTTGTCTGGTCTCTGCTTCTAGGTAAGCCTGAAAAAGGCATAATTTCCTTTTGTATGACTGACACCTCTGTTATTTAATTACTCCTTGAAATAACAGAGACTGAAATAATCCCCAGAGATGGGTGTGTCTTGGTTTGGAAAGACAGGTGTCTGCTAAGGAAGGCAGGAGCCTCCCTTGAAGATGTAAACCCCCTCCCTCCAATTTATTATAATTTTGAAATTAAGAGGCTCTCAGGCAAAGATATGGAAATAGGAATAATAGTTCTTTACTAGGAAAATTAAAATAAAACTGTAGCAATACAAAACCCCCAAACAAACAGAAGGAAAACACTGACATGGTCAGAATACAACCTGACACCCTGTTGGTCAGGTGTTGGTAGCAATTCAATTAAATCATGGCTGCAGTCCTCCTGGAGTGACAGACGTGGTTCTGCTGGAGCAGTGATGTTGTAGAAGGGTGAAGTTTTCCTCTGAAGGTCTAGTGGTGGTGAGTTAGGTCTGGTCTTCCTCTGGGAATCCAGTGGAAACAGGCTGCCCAGGTGTTCTGAATCTCAGGTTTTATCCAGGTAGGAATGGTTGGCCCCTCCCCCTGGGTGGAGCATCTCACAGTGGTATGATGTAATTTTATCAGTTATGCAGTGAGCCTCAATGGCCCATTAACAGCAGATATCCCCCTGGAGGGAGGATGAGTTATGGAAGAGATAAAAAACACTGCCCCACCTGACTTTAACAGCTGGCCCATTAACAGAAGACACCTCCCTGGAATTATGAGATATGGAGGAGATGGTAACAGAATACATACTTTTGGTTAGATCTTGAATTGCAACCTAGGACAGGGTGAAAAACCAACAGAGCTCCAACATTTTCAGACAAGTTCCTCAGCTTAGAAGTGCAAGAGATGAGACTTAGTTCTTGTACAGGGTGGTGGCCCTCCGTCTCATGAAGAGTTTTAAGACCTCTCCAATGCCTCCCATCAGCTTGAAATCAGAACTGAGATTGTTGTTGGAGCTGACTAAAATTGTTCAAGCAGTTCTAAAACTCCTAGCCAGCAATTTCTAGTGTTATATATTGTCATCTAGCCCTGTGAAAGATAATTTTCAATATGCATAAAAATATATACACAATATAATAATTTATATATTATAATAACACATAGCACATAGAACACAATAGAGAACATAAAATTTCTTACTTTTCATACGTATTACATAGAATAAAAAAATGCATTATACATTATTTATAATAACGTATAATTTTGTAGAAAACATTTTATTTATGTTCACCAGACTTTATTACAAAAAGCTTCGCGTTTTTTGCTATTTAGTGCATTCCAAGTAGCACAGTACTTTCTCACACAAAAATGAAAAATTGACAGGATTTAGTTTGGGAACTGTTGAACTGAGAACTGGTAAGTATTAACAGCTTCCTTCTGCCAACCGTTACTAAAAAGAGGCAGTTACTTGTCAGAAAAGACTCAGGCTGTGCTCTCATTGTATATGAACTCAGAAATTTAGAATTTCTGCAGGGAATGCATTTCTTATTAATGGTCCTGGACTAAATCTCTGCCAATGAATTGTATCTCTCTTTTTTTTTTTTTTTTTTTTTTTTTTTTTTTTCCCTGGGAAGTAAAAAGATGCATGAGTGATTGTAGATTATACTTTTTCTTCCTTTTTCTGTAGCATGGCAAAAAAGACAGATAAGTTTTATACTAGACCCTTATATCTGCACTTGCTACTAGGTTTATAACAATTTAGACTCATTGATTGCAATGGAAAAGTATTCATAAATTTATGTCTGATTTTTAAAAATTTAATGTAGAATAAAAATTTAAGTAAAATTGTTTTGCTTTGACTTTTTTTTTTAACCTGAAGCAATATCCCTTCCACTGTTAAAATGATTCTGCTTTAGTTTTATTTTTTTTTAATAGTCAATATTTTAAATGTGATGTTTTAGAAGAATTTTTTTGGTTTATTTGATTAGAATTATTTACAACAGAATTAAAAGCACTCTGTTTTCCCTAGCATTGGCTACATTCCCAACACAATAGTATCTTTGTTATTTCACAAGGTATACAGGAAAATGCAAAGTATACGTTCTAAATTTTGTATTATCTGCAATGACTTTGACACTAACAGAGTCACTGACTGAGATAGGCTGCCAAATAATGTTGGTAGAGAAAGATGGGAAGCTTATTTAATGAGACATTAAACCCAAGAAGAACAGACTGCAAAAATCAGCAGGTGAATCACACAAGCAACTCTAACGGTGATTGTTCTCAGGGAAGGAAATGATCACCTTTACAGCTAAGACATGATATCAGGCAAGATTCTTGTTATTGTGCAGGAATAAGTGAGAAACAGCCTCAGTAGGACAGAAAAAAATGGTTAAATGATTTATTGTAAAATTGGACTTGAGTGATTGTGGGAGGTCATTGAATCTTCTGCTGCATATGATTTGCAAAAATAAGGTAAACAATAAGTTATCAACTGGTCAGTTTGCCAGTGATAGGCAATTTCTGTCATCTTGAACTTGGGGGTTTTACCTGGAAAACGGAAAATATATTAAGTACAATTGAGAACTTTCTGTGCACTCACAGTTGTATTGATAAATTAAGGTCATTGCTGATTTTTCCAATATGCACAGAAGTAATTTGTGGGAAGATGATCCTGTTATAGAAAGGCAGGCAGATAGACAACACTTAGAAGCAGCATCACCAGTACCCATTTGGCAGCACAGCATGGGGTGCAACCACCAATGCTGGGGGCAGCAGAGCACAACAGCAAGGTGACAGTAACTGATTGTGTACCAGTGCTTTATTCTGGCTGCACTGCACTGCTCTGCTCTGAATAATTTCACACGGATTTAGAGGGATAAGTCCATGATACAGTCCACAAGTGGAATTGTTCTGTTCACACTTTTTTAGTCCATAAGATAGTTTGATTAAGATATGCCAAACCTCATAATGGACATGTCCAATGTAAAACTCCATCATAGTCATGTAAAATAAGCAAGTTTAAACTCCAGATACTCAGGCACATTCACACATTGCAAATAAGCAATAAGCAATCCTTTGAGTTCAATTGTACCTGCTGGCTAAGCCTTAGAATAATATAATGTACTTCAATATTATTTTAGAGGTTTCAGGAATGATCAGTAACATTTGTCAAATTGTTTAGTACCTTGACATTGTATTTTTGAAAGTTTTATCATTTTCCATAATCAGTGGTGGGAATGTACTAAGAAGGATTTTCTCTTTGCATCTATTTAGATCATCACTGCTGCACTAGTTTTTGTACATATGAATTTAATATTTAACAAGTTTTTACTAAAGTCAAATTTTTTAGAAGTTGAAATGAGTTGGATTTTTTTGTTGTTCTTGGTTTTTTGGGTTTTTTTTGGGATTTTTTTAAGGAAGAGTTATACTTTCCCATCTTTTCTATAAAGGAAAATTAGGGCCAGAAAATGTGGAAGAGTATGTCTGTGAAATAAAACCATTTCTTTACCTACATTCTAAATGAAGCTGACCCCTGCTAGAAAACAGACCTCTGAGAAAAAAGCAAAATGCAGAAGAGCTGACTATACTGACCTCCTTTGGAAATTAAGGCCTGAAATGTTATCTGCTCTGTAATTAAAAGGTATGATGTGCAACAGACCTTGAAGCCCATTGTTTTTAAAGTTGGTGGTTGTCGGAGGGACTATCACAGTGATATATGTTTTGAAGTAAGAACTCCCAACTGTCTTTGTACAAAAAAGAATTTCCATGTTTATTGATAATTATATTTAAGGGTCAGAGGAAAGGTTATTATTGAATTATTTAACACATATTTTCACAAAATTAATAGAGTTTTTTGTAATCCAGAGACAGAATAATATTAATTTCTGTGACTATGGAAAAAGTATTTTAAACAAGGTAGAGGTTATCATGTTGGTAGCAGAGGTCAGTGGCCTTTTTCTCTGGTAATCTTTCTGCAGAATGTAGGTCATCTCATATAGTTAAGGTCTTTCTGCTTTTTTTTTGGCATGATCTATCTGATATGCATCCTATTCCTTCAAAAGTAATTTCTCTAATGTAAAAATAGGGCAATTTAAACTGAAATATGGCAGGTTCCCTTTGAAAAAAGGGACACTTTTTCACTGTGAGGAGGATCACACACTGGCACGGGTTGCCCAGGACAAGTTGCATACTCTCTATCCTTGGAAACATTTGAAAGCCATTTGAATACAGTCCTGGACAATCACCTCCTGCTTGACCAAGGAGTTTGGTCCAGAAAAACTTCAGTGGTCTGTTCCAATCTCAGCCATCCTGTGACTTTCTAAAGATATTTGTGCTTACAAGCACAAATTGTGTGCAAATATCTTGTCAATCTCTCTCATTTTTTGTAAATCAATGCAATGGAGAATTTTTTTAATACTAGATATTAGGAATCTAAGATGACTCTTAGACTTCATAATATAATTGGACCCAATTTCATTTTTCATTTAGAGAACAGTAACCTTACACTACTAAAATTCCTTAGCTGCATTCTCTGAAAACCTGAAGTAAAAGATGAAATTGCATCACAAGAAAATGATTACATTTTAGATAGTATCTGCTGAACTAACAGATGATTGTCATGGGGTTTTTGTGTATATGATAAAGAAACCAGTATTGCTGCTGTTGCACTTTTCAGGCCATTCCATTCCCAAAATATATACCAATCATGGCATTTTTAAAATCAATATGTTTTGGAAATCGTAGTCAAAGTGAATTCTGTTGTTTGCTCAAGTTGAAAGTTTCATGCTTGTAACATGTTTATGATTGAGTTTTGTTTTAAAGACTATCAGATTTAGTCTCTTTCAAACTCTCTCATTTTTTATGAGAGTCAAAATTATATAGTAACTGCAGTTACTAATATTGCAGTTCTGTCAGTTTTACTGCAGTAGCATTAACATCTGATTTGAAATTCACTTATTTTTTTCAGAGGTTCTAGATAAATCACAATATTAGAAAATGTTTATAGACTGACCACTGTTATTCTTGTGTCTCTTTCAATGAGAAAAAATTTTCTCCACTAATCTGATAACAGATGTATTCTGGTGAGAATCATATCTTATTTGAAGCATGTGGTATAACACAGGTTTTCTAAATACTTAATGATCTGGAATCTTCTGCTTAGGCAACTATTTTGACAAATATCTTAATTGAAAGTATATAACTCCCTAAATAAAAATGTGTTAACAAAAGTTTCCCTTCCTTCTTCTGAAAAGGGGAAAGCCATGAAAGGCAAGGAAAAGAATCAGGTCAGTCCTGCATGTGTTATATCTTTGGGACAAACCACACTGGAGATTTTGTCTTGAGTTTGATCTACCTGTTGTGATTCCATTTCTATTTCTCCATTTCATGAGACTAATCATACCTCATATCTGACAATCATATACGAAATAATTTATGGTTTTTATTATTTGAACATTCTTGAGTGCTGCAAAGGGAGAACATTTCCTATAAATGGTGTGTTAATTATAATGAAAGTGCCTTCCTTCCAGTGTTAGAAACAATAACAGGAGTGGTGAAGGATTCGTAACTCAGGTATTATTTAAGACCCCAAATGTGGCATGAACACATTGGACCATTGAAATGTCTTCTTCATGTATTTGTTATTTAGCTTCAATAACAGAGCCGTTATGAAAATGGAAAGAAGGCAACCCAGTGGTTCCTGTGAATAAAGAGGTGTTTATTAAGAGATAATGGCCTGACCTTCCTACTTGGAGAATATTTTTTTTCAAAATTGACTAAATTACAAGACTGATTTAGTTAAGGATGGGAATCAGAGGATCACTCCTAAACATACTAAACAAAGAAGAGAAATTTATTTTTTCAGCAAGGTATTTTTTGAAAAAGACCCAAAAAACCCCAACAAAAAACAAAACAAACAAAACAACAACAACAACAACAAACCAAACAAAAAACCCAGCTGGCAAAGAGGCTGAATCTATGCAGTTTAAGAGAGCAGGTCGGGGCCACAGCTCACAAGCTGCTAAACTGGTATCACACTCCCATCTCCACTAGTGCCAGCCAGTTCCAGACCACAGGAAAGCACAACCTGAGGAGAGCACATCACAGGTGTAGCTCACCACTAGACGATTTGGATGCAACCACACAGTTTGAGGGGAAAATAGAATTCAGTCTCATTTAAGACCACCGTGATATTTGGACTGAGTATCAGGGAGATCTACCTGGCTGGCACAGAAACAGGCATAGAAACCCTTCTGAACAGTTTAAAGAAAGGTGGAAAGGAATTCTGTCACTAATGTGGGTGAAGTGTTGGGAGCTCATTTAGAAGGTTCGTTAGGCAGTCTCCCAGATCTTGGTGCTCGTATTAAAAACTGTAACAGGTGTTAGTCTGAAAACTTACTTTTCTTTTCTATCATTCCCCAAGGGTCACTTGTCCTGAAGAAACCCTTCAATTTATGCTCATTGTTTTTGATTTTTTGTGTGTGTGTTTTATACTGTGTTTTCACAGGAGATTTTATGACATAGGTAATGAAAGAACAGTATAACCAAAATTCCCATACTTTTTATCTAACTGTATAAGCTGTGATAGACTGTATTTTACTATTCTGAAATACCCATCCTTGTTAGAAGTCAAAATACATTGTTAGTCTAGAGTGTATGCATGTGAATTAGAAGCTTTTCAAGGATTCAGTACCATGTATTTGTCTTGTATTCCATAAATAAAATGAAACATACACACAGACACATAAATCTGGAGGGATCTTAATGAAAAACAAAGAGATAAGAAAATAAAAAATATGTTGAAACAAAAAGTGTCCTTTGGCATTAGCCAATTTTTTTTTTTTTTAATCTTTCTTTATTTGATTTATATGATGCTCATATTTCAGTTTGGATGATTATCAATGTCAGATGGTATTTCAAGTCTAAAACATGACAGGCAATGAAGCAAAAGTACCTTGGGAAAAGATATGCCAGCACTTTTAATTAAAGGGCTCACCAGGATTATATGCTTAAATGCAATTCCTATCTACTTCTACATTTTTTTTGTGAGGAGAAACTTTCTTCAATGAATTTTGATGGAGTGAGAAATCAAATTTTTCTTTGCAGTAATTTTTGGCTTTTGGGATAAATATGTTTTCTGAGAAAACTAAAGAGAAGAGCTTGAGGAAAAAAGCCATCTTGGCTATCTGAAAGAAAAGTATAAAAATATGTTCAAAAGCAATCAAGCTTATGTTAGTTATTTATTTCAGTTGCTGAAATTTTTACATAAGAACAATGTACCTACTACTTATGTATACTTATGCAATGGAAATAGAAGTACATATCACACAGAATTTACTTGCTAATTTTGATGAACTCTGCATTTCATCTCCTATGGCTTTCTTTTTCCTTGGATAGCCATTAAGATCCTTTTTGGGGAAATTTAATTCATTATGGTCAGTGAGGCCAAGGTTACACAGCTAACAAAAAATATAATTACCATAAAACTTTTCTGTGTGGTACTCAATTTTCTCTATCTTTGCCCTCAGAAATTGTGCTTCAAAATGTTCAGAGTGCCCCAATAATGTCTGACTCAGAAAACAAATTCTGTCATTTAAATGTCTCATGATTTATATTTGCAAGGAAGTTACTCTCTTTGAAACAAGTCAGCATGTTCATTCCAGCATGCAGAGTAACTTCCCAGTTAAATATTCAGTCTGCTATAATGTCTAGATGGGACTAATGTGCTATAACCATCACACAGTAAATTTGTAATGTTTTGTGTGCTGGGTATAGATCTAGAATTTCATCTATTTGAAGGTTTCAAATTAGAAATAACAAAATGAAGATCACTGAAGAACATGCTTAATAGAGTGCATACTGAAAATGATGCTGGTCATGAAGATGTTGGATGCCATATCATATTTGAAATCACAACAGAAGCACATATCATAATGACACCAATATCAATAAGTTCTTGGGGAACTTGCTCAGTGGTCAGAAGCAACAAACATAATAAATTAGATAAAGTTACACTTCAACTTAGAAGAGTAGAAAATAATATCAATAAAAGAAAAGCTAGTTTTCTTACCACATGTTAGAACCACAGGGCTGATTCATGGCAGAGAAATATTATTCTGAAGACTGGGAATTTCTTTAACTTGTTTATTTGAGAGGTTTTTGGTTAGTTTTTTGATAACATAGACAAATAAGTGACAAGTAAGCAGGTACAAAACAGTACTGATAAACATATACAGGAAGACGGATCATTCTTAGCATATCAATGTTCTGATTGTTATAAGGTTGTTACAAGCTCAGGGTAGGTTGTTGTAAGCTCAAGTTCATACCCCTAAACCCTCAGAAATGTGGTACATGATTGTTCATAATTTTAATCTTGAATAATATTGACATGAATGGCATAATATGACATGAATTGTGGTCTTATACATTCAATATAGGAATTTTGAAACTACTAGATAAGATCTTTTCTATATCAGAAAATTCTCTGCTGGACTTTCTGAGAGATTCTTTAAAATTCTGGGGTTTTTTTAATTAGTTTTGTCACATGGGAGCTAATTTCCAGTAGCACTTAGAAATATACCTAGTGGTTGTCATATTTATCTTTATTATGGCTGTAGTGGGACAAAATTGGGTGGGCATGGTAGCAACATTTATTACAGACTTTTTTACTTTAGAATGTGTGTAAATTTTAGGGAGAGTTTAGAAAATATATGCACCGATACAGATGATAAAATATAGCCATAAATGCTCACACAAGATTTCTGGCATACTTCCAACAGATAATTCTTTATTCTTTGCCTTCCAATCCCTGCAGCTTAGTATGTTTTATATTAAAAGAAAAAAAAGACAATGAAGTAAAGTCTTTTGGCTTTCTGGCATTATATCTGTTTTTATCAAGTCTTAGCCACATACTAACATACTGTTTAAGAGAATGACTTTCTGAAGAATAGGAAGAGATGTCCATACATACATATTCTACAGGAAAGGAGAGCCCTATATTTTTTCAACATGTCCCATGAGTCAGAGCATGAAAAAATGATTTGCCTTGATCTATTCATTTCCCCTGCTGAAATGGGTTTTTCCTTCAATACATGGCTAGAAGTACTGGGACACTGATATTCTCTCATATTTATCATGGGTGGTCAAAAAATACACACTTATTTTCACCATGGGCTTAAGTCAAATCATATTAGATATTTTGCTACTGATTTAGAAAGGAAGCCAGCAGACAAGTATCTAGATATTTCTCCTGTGTCAACTTTCTTTTCAGGCGATTATTTCCAGCTACACTGAACTTTACTGTGAACCCTGACTGTCACAATCATAGTGTAAACAAATACCAAATCCAGGAGCAGACAGTGTGAAGAGGATTTTAGGACACTTGGATATCATTTCCCACAAGCTTTTGAAAACATAAAGAAATTCCTTTCTTTCATTGCTAATGCCTTATCGATGTTCAGTTCATCCTTCAGCAAGTTGCCTTAGTTGTCAATAGTAATAACAATAAAAATCAGAAAGCCAATACATGTCTAACTTCAGTTGAAAGACTAGATTTCTGATACAAAAATTATTCCTTCAAATAGCAGGAAATTATTCCTTTTGCGCTTTTAATGATTTTCTCATAGAATGGTCCACAGATTGTTTTACATACATATTCTTAAAATACTGAGGGGAAAAAAAAAAGGATTTTGAAAGGAAAGGTACTTAAATAATTCTAAAGTTGGAGAGTGATCTGGTCCAAAGAAATTTGCTATAAGTCACTATTTAAAAGTAAGCAGTCTTGATGTGCTCAACAGCCTAAATGGATCATTTGCTTCTCCTTTATGTCAGGTAATTGAATGGCCATAAAAATCAACAAACTGAATGTTCAGACTTGTTAGATAAAGTTAGTTTTCTGTGAATATTCCTCAAAATGTGTTTGAATGTAACATTTTGTTAATGATACTGCCAGGAAGCTTATTTTATAGAATACTGAGAGAAAATAGAAAATAATAATTAAAAGAAACGTGAATATGCCCAAAGCAGAAATATTATTTTTTAGGAGTAGTTGATTAATTCACTTGTATTCAGCCACATGCATTGATTTGGGTAGTTTATTAGTTTATGGGTGCTTGATGAAGTGCTTCTGATGGCTCCTTAATAGAAAGCCATATTTATATAGCTATTTGTGTAAGCTTTGCATCCATGTTAACTATATAGAAAAATGTTCATAAAACAACTAAAGTCCAGAGTACTTCCATTTTAGGTAAAAATTCAGTGTAATAAATTGTAGAAAATTTAGAATTATAGAAGAATATATTCCCTTGTCATCATTTGCATGTGGCAGTCAACAATCATAGCATGCTAAAGCAATAATAACAAATGGATTTACTGGAAAATCAAGTTCTGTCAAATATGAAGTATATTTTTTTAAATTAATATCAAGTTTCTTGATCCAGATTAGATTCCTTCTAAAACAGTAACAGCAACAAAGTAAATTTAATTTTAAACTTGAGGCGAGCACTACTTCATTTCCAAATAGGACAAGGTCATTTTTAGGTTTTTCTCAGTACTTTTTTCCCCCAGAAAATATGTGGAAGAAAGTATGCTTCCTTTTATATTATAGTTATTAGAAGATTTGCACAGAGACAATTCTTTCAGATTGGTGGAGAGATTCAGATCTACAAATCCCTATTTCCCCAAAATACTGTCTGTGAATGATCACATTGTACTATTTCCCATTATTATTATTGTCCATTTTTGTTTTTCTTTTCAACCTTTTTTTTAGGTAATCTCAACATTCCTTGTTGAAGTTCTTCCAAGTTATAAATTTGAAACTGTTTGCTTTATATACAATCTCAACCTTTCATTCTGAGTACTCATTTCTAGGGAGAATAAAGAAGTACAGCTTAATTTCTGGGGTTCAGAATAACCTCTGCTATTTCTGTGAAGATTTATTGCACATTTGATACTATGCAGTCATATCCTTGTTTGTACATAAAGCTCTCATGAATAAATATCTACATATATGTCCTGCAATTGCAAATACTCATTTAACTGGAGAACTGATGGCCTTTAGCTTAAAAAACTATTTTGAATCTCTCAGGCCTCATGGCACTTTGTACATCAAACCAGAGAATTGCTGACCTAATCAGCTACAGTAGGACTAAGACTGTGGAGAGTATGAGAAGTGGCTATGAACATACAGATAAAGAGGTAAGGAAATTAAATAAATAGTAAACTAAAAAGAAGTTAAAGAAAAGTCTTTCTGATGATATCTCAGAAGTTACATTTGTTTAAAAAACCCAGATTTTTGGCCTTAGAAGTAATTCAGATCTTGGTGAAATTTTTGCACATGCTTTATCTTGTCCTTCTGACCCTTCTTTTGCAAGCAGAATATGAAGCTGTTAATTAAATAGCTAGGGACTGTACATTGTAAGTTGATTTACAACATTAGGAGGTGCATGAATTCCTTACTTTGCTCAGCTCAGCCAATTTCAAAGTGGTTTCCTTTAATCTCCATTTACTGGAATTTCACTCTAGCTCTTGCTAATATTTATGGCAAGCTGCCTTCTGCAGTGATGGGTTGCTGCACCTTTTGAAGGATATAATATAGGCTTGGCATTCTTGATTTCTAGAGTAGAGATGTCAGCTTAGGGAATTTAGATAATGTATGTGGCCATGAAATTAATAGCTATTGGATATCAAAACACAGATACGATATTAGTTAGAAATTAGCTAGGGTATTAGTATTTTATTCAAAAATCCAATAATATTTGACATAACATATTAATATTTTATTTTAACAATGATGCATATAAAAGGGACATTCACATACATGAGAAAAAATAATATGGCCTATTAGGTGTCTATTGAAAGAATTTATTATAACTTTTAATGTCTGTCTTTCTGCAGGTTATTTGGAAGTATGCATTTCCAAATTCCACGTTGAATTCCATGTTGAAAAGGCATTATTGCTTTACTGGAGATATTTTGACAGAGTATTTCTCCCTTAAAACAATAATCACAATAATAACAATAATAACACTAATAACAATAATCACCATCATCATCAAGGTGTCCTTCTATTTGCAGTGATGTTGAAGTACATCTATCCACTTCTGTAAAAAATTGGTGTGCAGGCAGATTTAATTAACTACATCCGGTTTCAGATTGAATTGTTTGAATGCCTGCACACAAGTACTCTGAATCAGCCTATTAAGGAGAATCAGCTTTGCATAATTAGGCAAACACTTTTGTACTTGGAAGCCAAAAAGATGCTTCCTTTCTTGATTACAGTGTCTGATAAATCCTCCACTAAACTGTTGTATTAAATTCACATAGAATTCTTTTTCCAACTCATTTCAGACAGGTGTATGACTACCTATTTATTACAAGCATTCAAGACTATTTAAAAGTACATGAAGCAATACATTTCAATATTCTTTAGTTTCTTTCTCTATATATTTGCTTTAACTACATCAAGGTCATTTAGTTCCTTTAGTGTTTACTGCACCTGTGTTTAATAATGAAATGGTTTCTTAATGGCCAAGCAACACAACAGACACTGCAGTTTCTGAGGATTAATTGTGAAAACTGATAGAATTTGCTACAGTAATTTTTAATATCAAAGCTTAAATTAAAGAGACAATAGTCCCAGCTCATTACCTACAGTTGTGCATTCATTCCATTTCCCAACATATTATTGTGATGAGACATAGAAATAAAAAAGAGGAAAAGAAAGCTCAATGACTTGGGATAGAGGAAAGGAGTTGCCAGATTTCAGACCAGGCAAAATTCAGTAAGCTGATGTGTTGCCTGATTGCTGTGTTATACAACTGACCAAGGTCACCTTGCCAGTAGCAGTGCAAATGAAAATGTTAAATGGTGTGCACATTTATGAAAGAAACTAGATGTGACTGGACTTTACACTGAATGTGATTGATATCTACTATGCAGATACCTAAAGTATAAATGCTTCATATGTTTTTAAATGAGTATCTTAGTTAGGCTATTATTTCAATATTTAGAAATATGAATATTTGTTTCCAAAGCAGTTCAAACTGTGTACCATTAATGCTGCAATTCAGTATGAAGAACACTAAGCTTGCAGTGATCATGTAAGCTTCAGAAATGAAAACAACACAGCCATGACAACACAACTAAATAGCAAAGACATGGACATACACTGTCCTGGGGATGTCCTTAGGAGCCCTTAGCTCCTTCCTCTGCACAAGGATTCACTGGGCTATGGTAATGCACCAGCTAGCTTAGCCCTTCTGCCCTGTGTTACATGAGAAATGAAATTTCTCAAGCTTCAAAATTAATGCAGCTGTACAGAGGTTAGTGAGATTGTGGTGCAGTGAAGATATGGGTTATTGTTAGACAACATGATTACATCAGTGGGAAGCTATAGCTAAGGCCATGGTTCCTTTGGATTTTTTCAGCTATGTTTCTCTAAATCATCTTGATGTTTCTGGAAGTTGATGGCAATTTGCCAGAGTTTCTAAAATTTACCAGCCTCGGTAAAATAAAAATGAAGTCAAAACAAAAAAATCAGAATATATCAACATATTTAACACATTTGCAAAGAAAGTCAAGCCCTTTCTTCAGCAACTGCATAGAAATAAACTTGATTGTTAGTTGTTCAAAATAACCCTCTCATCTTTTATTCAAAGATTGTTTGTAGGCTCATGATGTTAGGGTTAATATAATTTCCTATGAGGCTATTAAGATTTCAAAGCTCAGTCTTTCATAGTCAATATTTCTGAGCTCTCTGCAACTGGAAACAGAGCTGGACTTCTTGATCTCATCCAAGGGGCAATTATTTATTTCAGAAAATATGACCGAGAATACCCTATTAATTTGAGATTTTACAGTATGTGTAATTTTCTTATAAATTTAGGCTGAATAAGACTGTATTTGGTACAGGAGTTAGGAAAGCTGAAGGTTAATATTACTGCTGAAGGTTAATGACCTTTTTTTAAATGGTTTCTAAGGTACTTTTCTCATAGACATTTAGGAATCCTTGTAGGAGTAAATTTTTTAGACTTCGCATATTTTCTGACAGAGAAAAACTATATGAGACAGGAATAGGAATAGTTAACCCTGACATATGCTAGTTTCTTTGGGTTCCTTCCTTCCTTCCTTCCTTCCTTCCTTCCTTCCTTCCTTCCTTCCTTCCTTCCTTCCTTCCTTCCTTCCTTC